>BQNB010004063.1:2906-110254 GCA_026074375.1 Tanacetum coccineum | reverse complement strand
ATAGTTCTAGCTTTGATATAGTTAGTTGTACAAGTGGTTTGGATCAAAAACGTCAAAAAGTGTGACTTTTAGGTGATTTAAAAGTTTGTTTTCTAGAAAAATATGATTTCTGCGATTTGTGTTTGAAGACTGCGATTTCTGCTTGGATCCTACGATTTGTGTCATCTGCGATTTATGACTTACAGGTTTTGTGCAGTCTGCGATTTGTTACATAATTGGGTAACAAAATTTTGCCTGCGATTTATGTAGTCTGCGATTTGTGTCATCTGCGATTTGTGACTTACAGGTTTTGTGCAGTCTGCGATTTGTTACATAATTGGGAAACAAAACTCTGCCTGTGATTTGTGCAATCTGTGATTTGTGCTCTCTGCAATTTGTGTTCTCTGTATTTTGTGTCACCTGCGATTTGTGACTTACAGACTTTGTGAAAATTTAGACAACTAATTAATTTCAACGGTTTATCTTTGATTAGTAAAATCCCGTGAAGTATTAACTTATTTTCCAGGTTTAACCAAGATTAGTAAAATCCCGTGAATTAAATTAGACTAAAATCACTTATAAAAATATCACTTTAACATAATTCTCATTAATCACTAAATAAATCATATATTTTTTAATTCACACTACAAGTAATTCAAAATGAGTTTATCATTAGCAGAAAATGTCTTTGTTGTCAGGGCTGATAACAGACCCCCTATGCTCAATAAAACTAATTACAGTTCGTGGGCAAGTCGTATGCTGTTGTACATCAAAGGCAAGGAACATGGCAAGTTACTTGTTGATTCAGTTCTTAATAGACATTTTCAATATGGAACAATGGTAGAACCCGGAAATGAAACTACTCCAGCAACGATAAGAGCACGAACATACACTGATCTCACAGATGAAGAAAAGATTCATGAATCGGTTGATATCAAGGAAAAAAATGTTTTTTTGCAAGGTTTACCTCAAGACATTTATAGTTTGGTTAATCATAATGAACATGCAAAGGAGATTTGGGATAGAGTAAAATTACTCATTCAAGGTTCAGAGTTATCATTGCAAGAGCGAGAATCCAAGCTGTATGATGATTTTGACACATTCACTTCCATGCCTGGAGAGACAATTCATTCATATTACATGCGGTTTGCCCAGCTGATCAATGATATGCATACCATTGGCATGACAATGAAACCACTCCAAGTCAACACAAAGTTTGCCAATCATCTTCAACCTGAATGGAGCAAATTTATCATGGATGTCAAGTTAGCAAAAGACATGCATACCACCAACTTTGATCACTTGTATGAACATCTAAGGAAACCTGAAGCTCATGCAAATGAAGTTCATTTAGAAAGACAAAGGTATCTGAATCAGATTGATTTAGTTTCTAGTTCTCCATCTTATTTAAACCCGACTTAGTATTATCCACAACTATCCTCTACTTCACAATAATACTACCCATCTCCTGCACCACAATGTTCTTATGATGCACCAATGGTTCAACAATTACAGTATCAGCCAAATGTCGTTAATCACTCTCCAGTGGTTCATCAACAAACATACCAAGAACCTGCATTGCAACAATCCTATCAAGCACATGTTATTCAACAACCTTTGCAACCATCTTTTCAAGAATTAGATACCGAACTTGTTGTTCTAACTTTCAATCCGTCTGATGATCCTATGGTCAATCTGAACAAGTTAATGGCGTTTGTCACCACGACATTTTCCTCCCATTACCCACCAACAAACAATCAGCTGAGAACATCGTCTAACCCTAGGAACCAAGCAACTATCCAAGATGGAAGAGTTACTGTGCAAACTATTCAGGGAAGAAAAACACAGGGGTATGCTAATAACAAGGCAAGGAATGCTGCTACAACACAAATGGCCAATCAGGGAGCTAACAAAAATGGGGCTGTAGTTCAACAAAGGGTGGTTAAGTGTTACAACTGTTAAGAGGAAGGCCATTTTGCTTAATAGTGTACCAAACCAAAAAGGCCTAGGAATTCAGCATGGTTTTAGGAAAAGATGTTGCTGACAGAAGCTTTGGAATCAGGAGCTTATTTGGATTCAGAATAGTTGGCATTCTTAGCAGATAATGAGGATATATTCACTCCAGCTCAAGCATCTCAGGAAATTCCTTCTCCAGCAGCATTTCAGATAGATGATCTTGATGCTTTTGATTCTGATTGTGATGAAGCACCCTCGGCTAAAGCAGTTCTTATGGCCAACCTTTCCTCCTATAACTCAGATGTTCTCTCAGAGGTACCATTTCATCACACAAACATTGAAAATGATATAAGTTATCAAAGTGTGCAAGAGACACAGTGTTTTAAATAACCATTTGTTAATAATAACACAGAAATTGACATAACAAGTGATAGTAATATCATTTCTTATGAACAATATTTGCAAGAATCTAAAACTCTGGATGTTTAAAGCACTGGCTCTCCTGCACAACAAGATGTACTAATAATGTCAATCATTTAAAAAATGTCTAGTCAAGTTGCTAAATGTAATAAGGTGCAGCAAGAAAATATAGTTGTTAATGAAACCCATAACTGCTGAGCATAAAAGATATAAAGAACAAGTAAAACTTTTAGAACAAAGACAAAAGTTTGATTTAAATGATTGTCACACCGAAAAGTATATTGTGGTTAATTAAGAAAGGTTTTTGTTGACAGAAATTCGCAAGGTGCAGATAGATGATTGAAAAGTAAAATACACTCATTAAAACTGCAACTAAAGCAACAGTTTTGAAAGTCATAAGACTTTATTCAACAACGTTGGTACTGTTTTGAAAAGGAGTCTAAGCAAAAAGGAAGATAAATATCTGGATGAAGGTCAGTGATTACAATGAAAAACAAAGCTTTAGACAATGTGGTTTACAAAATGGGTCAGTCAACGCAAACGATGCATATGTTAACAAAACCTCAAGCTTTTTATGATGAAAGTCACAAAACAACACTTGGTTATCAAAATCCTTTTTATCTCTGTCAAGCTCGAAGAGAAGTACCTACTTTGTATGATGGCCATACTATTGTTAAGACACATGATGCTTTGTATGTAACTGATACCGAGGAAACCTTAGAATTAGCTGAAGAGAGTAGGTTAAAAATGCTATCTAAACAAAATGATCCAAGCTTAAAAGAAAAGAAAGTTAACATTGCCCCCGTTGTTTATGTGGCTTTAAATAAACTATCTAAGCATTTTGTTAAGCATTTTGTGCCTCAGAAACAACTGTCTGTAGAATAGGCATATTAGTTACCTAATTTAAAACCCGTTTATGAAAAACCGCCCGTTCTATCCGAACCAGTTCTAAAGAAAGAAATTCCTCGTGAACTTCCATCAATCAGTTTGTTAAAAGATAGTTTCCATAAAATGAAAGAGCATGTTAATATGTTTGATGAAACTATAACTTTTCATACCAAAATAACTGGCAATAGAATAGGATCTTGGAGGGTTGAACATATAAAAGAGGCTTTTAAAAAAGATGTCAAACCTTTTGCTCAAACTTTCAAAGAATATTTTTAGTTGTTTGAACATGATCTTTACAAAGAACTCAAAGACATGAAAAGCTGTTTTTAATCAAATGAAAACTGTGGTTGCCAAATGTTCTATAGATAAGAAGTATTTTGAGATTGAGAAAAAGGAATTAAGCCTTGATAATGATCGTCTCTTAGAGCATATTATCTGTCAAGATGTAATAAATACTATAATGCATGCTAATGATCATTTTGATAATGTGTTACTTGCGAATCATAACTCTCTTGAACATGATAATTCTACATTAGAACTGTTGAAGCATGAAAATGATCGTTTGGTAGAGCTTCTTATATCTCAAGATCTTGTGCATACTGCTGTTAAATCTTTAGCTGCCATTAATGATTATAAAAGCATGCAACAGAGTTTCTTAGATGAATACAATGAGATGTTAGTGCTTAAGGTTGAGCTTGCTAAAATAATGATATGATTGAAAAGGTTGTTTATAACAAACTTTTGAAACGATGCTCCCGACTTGAAAATCAGTGTATTTCTCTTAAAATTAAATTGCAACAAAACAAAGAAAGTTTCAAAATAACAAACCATCTCATTATCAAGATACTCCTGAATTTAAAGAATTTTTCATAATAAATGAGTTGCAAGCTCAGTCAAAAGCAAAGAATGTTTCGATTGAGAAGCTAAAGGAACACATTGTGAATATTATAGGAAAGAATGTGGTTGAAAGTGTTCAGAATGTGCATAATTCGAATGTGGTTACTTCAAAAGTGTATAAATTAGATTTGCAACCCCTTTCCCTTATGGTAAAGCATAATGGAAGGCACCCCCTTTTCAGACTATCTTAAACAACTCAAGGAAACATGCTGATATACTCTCATGAAAATCGTTTTCGAAACACGTACGAGATACTTAAGGCCATTAGATAGTGACCTAGACTCTGCCTGTAAGTTTGTTACACGGATTCAGTAATTGCTTATTTATGTTAGTGCTACATGCCCCAATTTAAAACCTGTAAGTAAGAAGTTAGTTGCTGGTACACCAATCAACAGGGATAGGAAAGTTAGGTTTGCAGAATCCAATGACACATCAAAGGATAAAACACAAAAACCGGTACAACCACAGGAAAAATAGACCACTAACAATTCTATGTCACATTCTACAGGAGTAAGCAGTTCTACTGAAGCTAGCGGAATAAAGCCTAGGAGCAATACAAAGAAAGATAGGATCAACAAACTTCAAGTAGTAACAAGAAGATAAATAAAGTAGAAGACCAACCTAGGATTGCTAAGTCTAGTTTGAATTATACGAAATGTGTTTCTAAGACAGTATGTAATGCAAATGTTAAGCATTCTGTGTTGAATGCGAATTCTGAACTTATTTGTGCTACCTACCATGAATGTATGTTTGATGATATTCATGATTTTTTTTGTTTGAAATGTTATCTTTCATGATATGTGATTGCTCGTGTCATAATCTAAGTCTGTGAAATCTCGATAGCTCAGAGCAAAAAGATGGAAAAAATGTGAAAAACTACTGGTAAATTTTACACTAAGTTGGATATATCTAGAAAAACCACAGGACGGGACATTCACTATAGTTGCGCCAAAACACATGCCCCTCTTAACTGGAATTCTCCACTTAAAGTGAGTATGCCTTCTAGGGAAATCCATATCACAACACCAGTTAGCAACACAACCAAGTAGTAAAAATCTGGGAAACCCTAAAACATAAAACATGTAGTTCGAGTAATCAATCTAAAGACCGTTGGTTCTAAGATTGTCTAACCACTCGGAACCCCATGACAAATATAGGGATCAAATTTTCTTACTGATACCATCTTCTTCAGTGTCAATTTCAGGTCATACAAAATCGTACTATGGTTCCTGGAATACGGGCTTGCTCCAAGCTTTTATATTGGATTTCGGGCAGAGGGCTCTCAACTTCAATCAACTTTCTTTTAAAATTTTTGGGTACTGTCAGATTCAGAAATGACCAGATTGCAAAGATTATAGGTTATGGTGACTATCAGCTTAGGAATGTTACAATTCGCGGGTGTATTTATGCTGAACAGGTTCTCGGGCACACAATATTGTTATATGTTAGAGTCAGTTTTGTGACTTAGATCTCGAAGTTGCATTCTGGAAACACACGTGCTATATTCGAAATTTAGACGGTGCTGATTTACTATCTAGATCAAGAGACACAAATTTATATACCATTTCTCTAGATGGTATGATGAAGTCTTCTCTAATCTGTCTGCTATCTAAAGCATCTAAGACTAAAGCTGGTTATGGAAACGCACGGTTGTCATCATTTAAATTTGGTACTCATAAATCAGTTGGCTAGCAAGTTCTTGTTCGAGGTTCTACCAAAAAGCTTGAAATTCCCAAGAAGTCGTTTATGTTCGGCATGTTCTCTAGGGAAAAGCAAGAGGTCCTCTCATAAACCCAAAGCTTATGACACTAATCAAGAAAAACTTTATCTTTGCATATGGATCTGTGCGGGCCAATGCGTGTGGAGAGTATAAATGGGAAGAAATATATCCTGGTTATCGTCGATGACTACTCAAGATTTACGTGGGTCAAGTTTTGGAGATCAACAGGAATGATGCTCTGAAGGTCATCACTCAATGCTTGAATGCGGACATACAAGTTCCGTTGATGCAATCTGTCCGAAATGTTCCGGAACAGCATAAATGGAACTGAATTTATGAAATCAGACTCTTTGTGATTATTATGAAATAGTGGTCAGAATATCACATCAAACATCCGTTGCACGCAATCCACAATAGAACGGCGTTGTCGAAAGACATAACCGCACTTTAATGGAAGCTGCTCGCACTATGCTGATTTTTTCTAAAGTTCCATTGTTTTTGTGGGCAGAAGCAGTCAATACAGCCTGTTATACCCAAAATAGATCCCCTCATGCGTCTACGTTACAACAAAACTCCATATGAGCTGATGCACGACAAGAAACCAGATTTTATACTTCTTCATGTCTATTGGTTTCCCTTGTTATTGCCAATGACAGTGGGATTTGGGGAAATTAAAAGCAAAAAGACGATATAGTATTTTCATGTGGTTATGCCACCTAAAAGAGGCTTTATGTATCTATAACAAAGAACATCGACTAATCATGGAAAACAATTATGTAACCTTTAATAGCTAACATCAATGGAATACTGAACTGTTCATGTTCAGGACCAGAGCCTCAATTAATGAAACCTGGTACACTCAGTTCAGGACTCGTGTCAAATTCTATTCCTCAACCACCTTATGTACCACCCACAAAGAATGATTGGGATATCTTGTTCCAACCCAATGTTTGACAAGTTCTTCAATTATCCTTCTAGTGTTGTTTCCCCAGTTCCTGTTGTTGCTGCTCCAAAACGTGTTGATCCAAATGGTTCACCTGTGTCAATTTCAATTGACCAAGATGCACCATCTGCCAGTAACTTGTCCACACAAAAACAAGAACAATCACCAATTATCTCTCAAGGTGTTGAAGAATCGCCAAAAACCCTACACTTGCATTTGATGGATCACTTCCAAAAAATATTCAGAAGAATTGACTTCTCAAGGATTCGTTCATCAAATGTTGCGGCACCATTCCCACACTCAATTTGAACTTCCTTGGTAGATGGAATTAGGGAATATCCCAATAGAAATGTGATCGAAGATCCTCTCTCGCTCAGTCTCCTCAAGAAAGCAATTAAGACAGACGTAGTAGTTGTGATGTTATTTTGATGCATTCCTCACTTCTGTTGAACCAAAGAATTTTAAAGAAGCAATGCTTGAATCCTCCTGGATTGAAGCAATGCAGGAAGAAATTTCTACCGAATTTGAGTGACTAGAAGTATGAGAATTAGTACCCTGTCCAGATCGTGTGATGTTGATCAAACTCAAATGGATCTTCAAAGTCAAGAAAGATGAACTTGGGGACGTACTAAAAACAAGGCTCGATTGGTTGCTAAAGGATACCGTCAATAAGAGGGGATTGATTCCGAGGAATCATTCGCACCTGTTGCCAGACTTGAGCTTCGTATTCTTCTATTGCAAATATTGCCAACAAGAACATGACAATCTACCAGATGGATGTCAAAACTACTTTCTTGAATGGCGAGCTACACGAAGTGGTTTATATTAGTCGACCGGAAGGATTCGTAGATCAAGACAAGCCAAATCATGTGTACCAGCTCAAAAAGGCACTTTATGGTCTTAAATAAGCTCCACACACGTGGTATGACATGTGTTCCAGTTTTCTTACTATTCACAGAATAAAGGTGAGGTCGAATTCCAACACTTATTCACTATGAAAGCAAGCCGTGGACTTCTTATTGGTATAAATTTATCGTCGATTGTTATATATTTGTGCCTTACTAACTCTAACATGTGTGATGAATTTGCTAAAATAATGTCTTCTAAATTTAAGATGTCAATGATGGGCAAAATGTCTTTCTTTCTTCGACTTCAAATTTCTCAAAGCCCTAGAGGAATCTTTATTAACCAGTTTAATTATGTTCTTGAAATAATAAAGAAATATGGTATGCTATCTAGTGATCTCGTTGACACACCTATGGTGGACAAAAGTAAAGTGGATGAAGATCTAGAGGGGAAACCAGTCGATCCTACACATTACCATAGAATGATTGGTTCCTTAATGTATCTTACATCCAGCAGACCAGACCTTGTATTTACAGTGTGCATGTGTGCCTGGAATCAAGCAAAGCCTATCGAAAAGCACTTACATGCAGTTAAGCGAATCTTTTGATTCCTGAAAGGAACCATTGCTATGGTTCTTTGGTATTAAAAAGATTCTTGCATCTTTACCCAAAAAAAAAAGATTCTTGCATTACTCTAACAGCATATGCAGATGCAGACCACGCCGGGTTTCAAGATATTAGACGCAGCACATCTGGAAGTGCATAATTCTTGCAGGATAAACTTGTCAGCTGGTATCACAAGAAGGCAAAAGTGCATGCTATCTCTAGTACATAGGCTGAATACATAGCCTTATCTGGGTGTTGTGCTCAAATCTTATGGATGAGATCATAACTAACAGACTATGGGCTTAAATTCAATAAGATTCCTCTGTACTGTGATATCAAGAGTGCAATCGCTTTATGCTACAACAATGTTTAACACTCAAGATCAAAGCATACAGATGTGAGATACCACTTTATTAAGGAGCAAATGGAAAATAAAGTAGTGGAACTCTACTTCGTCAGAACATAATATCAGCTAGCAGACATCTTCACTAAAGCTTTACCTCGAGAAAGATTTCACTTCTTAATCAACAAACTTGGAATGCAAAGCATGTCTCCTAAAACTCTGAAACGTCTGGCTGAAGAAGAGAAAGAGTAATGGTGGCAACTCTTCACATATCCTATGTCTATATGTAAATAGATAAAATCATAAGAACTCAAAAAGATTTTTCATTTTTATAAATTTTTTACAAAAGAAAATACAAAAATATAAAACCAGAAAATCAAATAGAAAAATATAAAATCAGAAAATTTAAAAAATATCTTTTTCATCACATGTCTTCTGGAATCGATAACATTTACGGCCTTAGAAATGTCAATCAATAATGACACGATGATGCAAATGAAGTTCGAGTAGAAGTTGTAAATAATTTCAAAACATGTCAATGGCTTGCTGTTATTTCAAACAGCAACCTGCTCATCATTTTTCAGGCAAGTTTATCGTCAAAAAGATATCTTGACCTCACAACGGGAAATTAATTTTTCTCGGGTATGAATTACTTTACATTCATAAAAAGGCTTGTGTATACTTGGCTACACAACCCGTGCTTTCAGAAAATAAGTGTACGTGTTAGTGCATTTATTTTTCAAAATAAGAAAATTCTTATTTTTGGTGGTATAAAATGTGTTAATTTATGAAAATATCAGTAATATCAATTTCTCATAGAAAAATATTTTAAAAGAGGAATTCTAATCACTCCAATCAATTTGTCTTAGCTCTTTCACTGAAAACCAGAACATTATTGAGGTGTGAGTGTGTTTTGAATAAGTCTTTTAAAATGATTCGTCAGAATTAAATCACAGAATAAGCAAAAAAGGTTCTTGAACTTTAACTGATCAATTCTTAAAGGGGAGTTAAAATGATTAACTCGTTTAGGCTTAAGATGTTATTTTTGTTCAACCTTTAGGGCTTACAATGCAAAATGTGGGACTTAGCATTTGAGTTTACAACTAGGAGGACTAAAGTTGCCATTTTCCTAACACCCCTAAGCCTTAGGAAAGTTGTAAAAGAAAATGAGAACCTTAAAAAACCTCAGAGACTAGTTTTGCCAAATCATCAAACTTCAAAACTCTTATACAAAAAAAATACCACATGACATTTTTTTATTTTCAAAAGATAGAAATTTTTTTTGTTTCCCTTTTCCCTCTCACTCTCGTCTCCAATAATCAAACCCAAATCAAGAGTTGTTTTCAAGCCATAAGGTATATTAGGAATTTGTTCACAATCGTCTAAACAACATCCCTTTTGAAGGAATTAGATTATTTCATCATAAATTTCTCAAAAACCCTAATTTTCAAATTAAGGTTCATAAATAAAAATTTATGTTAAAACCTAAATTGAATGGGAGGTTTTGTTTGTATGGGTGTGAATATCATGCGCTTAAAACAATTTTGAATAACTCTAACACATGCTTGAGTTATGATGATTTTCGTGGTCAATTTTTGTGCTAAATCTGATTTTCTGCCTAAATGAGTGTGGGTTTGTGATTAGAACATTGCTACGTGTTATATGAGAGTGTAAGTACCCTTGTTTTGAAGCTAGGATTCTATAAGAACAATTTTATTGTTTTTTTAAGTGGTCTTGGGTTCGAAATAGACTCAAAGGGTGTTTGTATCTGAGTTTAAGTGGTTATGTTGGTTCTTGAGTAGTTTCTATGTCTCCTAATTATGCCTAATATGTCCCTTTCTCGTTTTCTTAGAATCGTTGATTGTTAGTTTTTGTGCATTAGTCGAAAATCAACAAAAATGGCTTAAGAGATGTTCTTTGTTGATTAATGTGTTATGCTTTGTGTTAGAATGTGATTAAAAAGCCTAGGTGTCAAGTTTGCATGATCAAAGTGGTTAAGAAAAAAAATTGTTAAAATTTTTATGATCTCAGCGGTTTGTGTAAGCTCTTCTTGACTGAGGATTGTGTAAATAGTTCTTGTCTGCGGTTTGTGTAATTACAATAGTCTGCGTTTTGTGTAATTACAATAGTCTGTGGTTTGTGTAAATCATACATGTCTGCGGTTTGTGTAAACTATACATGTCTGCGATTTGTGTATAACAAGGAAAAATTGTCTGTGGTTTGTGACATTCCTGTGAAATAAACTATTTCAAAATTTTTTTAAAAACCTATAATCAAGACAAACATTACACATTACATATTAAACCTTACTCAAAGACTAAAACACATATATAACATCGATCATGGACCACATTTTTAACCATTGACTTCGGTTGACTATGACTAAAATTATGGACATTCACAAGTAGGACAATTTTTTTCCATTGACCTTAGTTAATTGATTCAAATTGGATAACAAACCAGACTTAATCACTTGAAACATAAAACACAAAGTTACTTAAAAAACAAATCATAACAACAAGAATGGTTATCTAATCAGTTACATATATATTTGTCATGTCTATAAACTGTATTGGATAACTCTTAAGCATAATCATGAAGCAAGGATTAAAGGGACAAAAGTGCCTGTGATGAAAAAAGTGGTTCCTTCTAACGACATAGTCAAAATTGGAAACAACAATCTCAGAATAGATCCTTCCATGACTTAACGGGAGGAAACTTTTCAATTCGCCATGGACATTCTCAAGAACACTCCCTTTCTCATTTCCACTGATGTTCTAGAAATTTACATGAAGCAGTTCTGGCTCACGATCGAGAAAGTCAAGAAATCCTCTTCTTACCAGTTTGACATTGATCACAAAACATGTTAGATTGACATTTTCAGAAAGATTCTTGATATTTCCTCAAAAGTTAAAAATCAAGAGTTCACCAAACCTCCATCTTCTGATACTCTTAGGGAATTTCTTCGGGAACTTGGCTATAAGGGTAAACCAGCAAACAGTTCAGAAAAGTATGTTGATCACATGCATCAACCTTGGAGAATATTTGCAGCTATCATCAACAAATGCCTGTCAGGAAAGACACTGACCAATGACAGACTTCATCTGTCTCGAATTGAAATTCTGTAGGGTATGTACCACGAGGCGAAGATGGACTATGCTGCTATAATGTGGGGAGATCTTCACTACCAAATTAACAACAGACAGACAAAGGTCAGAAGACGTGAGATCATGCCTTATCTAAGGTTCACCAAAGCCATCATTGATCACTTCATGTCTCAACACAAGTCAATCTCCAAGAGAGAAGGTTTACCATATCACACTATTGTTGATGATGGATTACTGGAAAGATTGAAGTTCATCAACAAAGGAGACCTTTACCAAGTATATGGAAAACCTATTCCAGATACATGGATCACTAATGAAATCAAGAAATCTGAAGCTTACCAGATGTACTTCAAATACTCCACTGGCTTAATCCCTCCAAAGAAGAGCAGAGGTAGAGCAGTAAAGGAGGCCAAGACAACTGCTACAACCCAGAAGCCAACTAAGCCAAGGAAGCAACCATCAAAAAAGAAACAAGTACTTCATGATGAATCTCCTTAATTTGAAGGAGAACCAGAAAATAGGCAAGTTAGCAGAAAGATAAGGACACCCAGAGCTGTTGTCATACAAGAACCTCCTAATGTCCCTGTCAAGAAAACACAAGAATCATCAGGAAAACTAAAAGGCATTGAGATGTTATCTGACGCTGCACTGTTAGGAATTGATACTTAGAAAGCAATAAAAGATAGCCAACGTGCAAGCCAACTAAAGCACAAGACTGGAAGCTCAAGTGAAGGAACTGGTGTTTCACCAGGGGTTCCCGATGAGCTAACAGGAGTTTTAGCAGTCTCAAGTGAAGGAGTTGGCACTTCTCCAAAGGTTCTAGATGAGACATTATACAATTAATGAGCTCAAAAGTGTGATGGATGTCTGTGGGTTCTAACTGATGGAAAGAGACAAAATAAAGATATGAATGCAAGATGATGTAAAGATGATGTAAATAAAAAGGAGAGGATGAAGGAGATAAAGTGTTAAATAAAGGAGATAATGCTTGATTGAAGAAAAATAAAGAAGAATTGATGACGATGATAAGAGCTTTGATATTACCAACACTGATGATTGAAGAACGGGAATCAGGACTCTCACAATCAGGAAATGTATAGGGTATGGAGAGACTGTTCTAATAGAGGAAGAAGAAACTGCTAATTCTGAACTTGAAGAAGACTAAAGGTGAAGATCAAAAGACTAAAGAAGAACCCAAATGAGTTGATCAAGCTAAAGAAGCGGAAGTAGGAATTCCCGACTTAGTGAAAATCAAAGAGAAGTCAAAATTTCTACAGTCCACCTCCAGTCACTTGATCTCCTCGAATTTCGGTACTCAATTTCTTGTCAACTCTCCTAATGCATCTCTTATTGGTACTATTCCTGATAATACAGATTAAGAGATTACTTCTATGATGGATATTGAAATCCAACAAGATGTACCTCTGGTTTAGAATAAGCCATTTCATGAAGTTAAAGTATCGGTCATTCCTATAACACCTCGTGTTTTAGTTCATTGTATGCCATTATGTAATTCACAATTTATTTTTAGGGTTTTACGCGTTGTGCTTTTATATAGTATAAGTTAGACTAAATCGCGTAAACTAAAAATGATAATTCAAATGTTAGCGGGCATTAAACAATTAAATGTTTACTTCAAGCAAGTGTTATATGGTTATTTAGAGGCTTAATTTTTATCATTGCAATTTTATTTTTATTGGCTACGTTAGTGTTTACGTTTCGCTGTAAATAAGTTTAGGCCTTCCCAGAAGCACGTTAACTTATCTAGCTTCATCAAAATACCCAAAACTTATACCCAAATTACTTAAAGTTTATTTAAAAAACTTCCAAGTATTTATCATATTATCACATATTCTTCATGAAAGAATTCAAACCAAACCCTACAATGTATAAATTATACATTGTATTTGATTTATACTACATTATACTTCATATAATGCAAGTATACATTATATAAAAGACCAAAAACATATCCTAACATATACACATGCATAATTTCGTGTATAATGACTAGGAAAGCAAGATAGGACAAGGATTACCATCACAAATTATCTTCATACATGAATCTTATATCAAACTGGTACTCAATGACTAGCTTTCTTATCCAAGATAAGCTTCAACTTTCTTTCCAGTTTCTGAATCCTTTGCCACTTGCATAAATCAATAGACATCAAAAATATCTTCATGAATCCCAAGTGGCACAACTTATATATACACATGCATGTGGTTGAGTAAGAGATATCATATACTTACTATTCATGGTAGAAACTTATACTTTGTAAACATCAATAATATGATAAAACTTTCAATTACGAGAACGTGTTCGAAAGGATCGCTAAAAACAGAGCTATAACGAATAAGATACGACAAAAACGGGTTTTACGTTAATTAAAAGTATAAAAACGTTTATAATTACGCCTTTAGCAAAAATGTCAAGAAAAGGAAGAAAGGGTTTACTTGGGAAAATTAGGGTTTTCATCTTATAATTTCAAGCCAAGGTTGTTAATCACAAGGGTGTGATTGTTATTCTCTTCTCTACTCATCCAAGCAAGGTTATATATAAGGCTTAATTATTTCATAACTAAGATTTTATGTGTTCAGATGTTATATTTAGCTAAATCACCATTTAGGGTACTTTTGAATATGTAAAATGAATTTTTACTTATGATCATTGTTTTGTACACTTATTTACATGTCATATGGATAATAATATTATGTTAAAAGGAATGTATAAGTGTTTTAACATGTTGGTTAAGTATTAACATGTATAAGTGCAAATTAGGGTTTTAATGATTTACTTAATAAGTTGCAAATGAAAATGATGTAAATAACAAACATGTTAATCTTGTTATCTTGGACTCACATGAACAAAACATGACTTAATGGACCTAATATATGTAAGACATAAGATATTAAGGGTTCTAATGGGTTTGTAACAAAGTGGTAAAGTAAAAGTCCTAAAAAACAAGTTTTAAAGACACATTTTGAGAAATAAATATCTTAAGGGGCTGTTAGTATTGAAATTTACTATATGTTTTATGATTTATAAAATAACAACCATGTCACCAAGGATCGGGGGGTCATAAAGAAACTCGAAAAAATCCGTTAATAACGAAGAAGATACTGCTATTTACAAGTTTATGATGTTAATACTTTTTAAAACAATTTTTATAAAAAGTTACTATTCAACACAGAAGAAACTTATACTTTTATAAAACATCAATAATATGTTAAACTTTCAATTTACAATGAACGTGTTCGAAATAATCGCTAAAACGGAGCTATAACGAATAAATACGACAAAAGCGGGGTTTACGTTAATTCAAAGTATAAAATCCACTGATTCTATAGTGTTATGAACAGTTAAATACACTATTCATCACAGTATCTCAAAAACCTAAAAATATGATTTTATGATCATCGTCTTAATACGAAGCGTTGGGAGTAAGTAACGCGAGAAACGGGCTTAAAGACAAAGGTATGTCATTTCTTACTAAAGGGTTAATTATTAAATGTTCTTTACTTTTATAAGACGATTTCACTTAAACAAATAGTATGGTGATCATAGCTATGGTATATAGATAATATTTTAATTTATATATATATTATATGATATCTATATATATATATATATATATATTATATCTATAATATATATATTTATATATATATATATGTTATTAGTTATCAAAGAGCTATTATTACACGGGATATTTCATAATGAGGCTTCTTCGGATGGCGTATTGACGAAGTTGTTGGATTTTACCGATTTTAAAGTGTGTCCTAAACTCCTCGTTCCTCCTGTCATGCTCTTAAATTATGATAGCCAATTGATAGTACGATAGATAACTATATAGGATTATATATGGTTGTTGTTCGACAACATTACTTGATACTGTTTCGATCCTATATTAAATAGGTTGCATTTGAGCGTTAGGTAACGCCGTTTTTACTTGGATATTTTGTTATCAAGTTTACTCACTCAAGTGAGTTTCATAGCCCATGTTTTCAATTATTAAAATTACAAGTTTTTGGGGTGAGAAACATATGCATGTTTTTACAAATTGGACGAAATGTGTACATTTTTAATATTGATGATGTTTTGCCTAAGTAGCGATAACCCACTATGGCCCATGTATCATGAACTGTTCATTACTGGAATTTGTGCGCACGAATGATTATAGATAGATCTTTTTGGGATTGACCTCCCCGTTCGGTGATAGCTATCACTGGAAACGGACGTATTCATGTCGGAATACTGGATGTTACGGGTTGAAACATCATCAGGGCATGTAGGCAAAAAAAAAATATTATGATATTGTATTTCAATTATGTTGAGCTTCGGTTTTGTAGGAGCGTAGGTAACGTAATTACATTTTGTGAGGTCTGCATCTGTTGCATTATCACTGGGAAAGTCTTGCGGTCCTGCATATATATTTACATAAACCTATGAAATTCTCCAACTTTAGGTTGACATTTTTAAATGCAATGTTTTCAGGAGGTCATTAAGCACGAGGTGCGAAGGATACATTGGTGGTTATATTATGAAGTCATGCATTAAAGATTTAGTCGCATTACATTTTGTGTATCTGTTATGGGCTGGAAATCTTTGTAATAATAACAAGTAAACAAGTAAAGCTTCGGGCTTTTGTAACACATACTTTATTAAATCCAATGTATCAGTTTTAAACGACTTTTTGGTCATTCTTATATTATCTTGTGTTGTTGATCTGAGAAGTAACACGCCCCGGACCCTTATTCCGCTGCGACCCAATTTGGGGGTGTTACAGATAGAGTCTGTCACCATAGTTCAAATTAATAAGCATTTTAAGCTAGGGTATGTTCTAGAGGAAGTCATTGCTCAATTTGTTTCAGCTTAAGTATTCTAAAGATATAGAAACAGGTTCCTTAAGCCTGCATTTGATAGTTTTGAGTTTTGGACACTTAAGTGTCATATGCACCAGATAGGGAAAACAGTCAAGAGGCACTTTTCAATGTCATTTTTCAAAGGTTTAAAGTAATAATTAGTTTTTAATATTAGTAGCATAAGTAGGTTATAGGGTAGTTCACAATTGTTTAAACTTGTTTTTTTAAAAATAAGCTCATTGAGCCATCTGTTTTAAGCTGCAAATTAGCTTTTTGTCTTTTAAATGAACCAAAAACACACTTAGTTCTGTCTGAGTATAAATAATTTTCTATTTACTTTTTCATTAACCAATTGATCTTTAAAAGGGTTTTTAAATGCTGTTTTATGAACTTTGGAAGTTAAACTTTAAGCTTGTATTAGCCATTTTGACTTAAGTGTCTATAGTTATAAAAAATTTTAAGCCCAAAAGTTGACCTATAAAGGAGTGTTTTTGGTTCTTTTATCCATTTTGCTTATTGCTAGTCTAGTTTAGCTTATTAGGTTAGATTTAAGATAGTGATAGCTTATTTAGTTTAGAGTCTAGCTTAATCAAGATTTCTAGCTTATTTAGTCGTGTTAAAAGTTTAAAAAAGGTTAAGTGTGTTCTGTCTTAATTTTAAGCTGTTAACTAGCTTATTAGTGATTTAGAAAAAAGTTGTTTTCACAAAAATGGCTTATCTTTATCTGTTTTACAACTTTGCTTTTTAGGTTTTTTGCAAAAATAAAAAAAAGGGAAACCAAGGAAGTCGGGGGTGAGCAAGACTCGAACCCCCGACCTCAACCTAGTCTCACCCTTTTATAAGCCTCAACACACACACCCCTCACCAACGTGCCCTTGGGACTTTTCTGTCCTAAGGTGCACGTTTAATTCTTTTAACCCCTTTTTCATTCATTCTAAAAATAAGCAATTCGAATGCTTATCAGGCTTATTTGAGCTTATTCGTTTGAGCATTTCCTTTGTTTACATTTTTCCTGTATTCCCTTCATGTTTAGCTATTTTTAGAATTTTTCTAGGATTTTTATTTTACACTTTTATATTTTTAATAATTTTTCTTTATTAAAAACTTTAAAAAATCATAAAAATAGAAAAATAATCAAAAAAATAATTTTCTTTTTTATAAAATTTTCTTTTATCATATTCTAGGCTTAGGTTGAAATTTACTTCCGTAGGGTTAATATTTTGAAAGTTCACTTTTTAAAGAACGGGATTCAATCCCCGTTCTCGTTTTCTTCGTTTTTAAGCTTTAATCACTCTCGTTTTAGAATTTCCTTAGCATTTTCTTTTTAATAGTCATTTAGGATTAGAAAAAGTTTAGAAAAAACATTTAGGGTTTAATTTTAGTATTCTTGCTTATTTGTCACGTTTTCTTTAATTACCGTTATTTGAATTTAATTGCTTAGTCGTTAATTTTTCTTGCTTGCTTAAATTGTTTTTAATTGTAGATTTAGAAAATTAATCCAAAAAGTTTGAACCAATTCAAGTCATTGTCCAAATAAACAAACGAGGTCTCAATTTCATAAGTCTTTGGGAAAACGACCCGGTAATCACTTACCGGTAAACGTGAAATATTTTTGTGTAGATTTTTACTTTAAATCTTTGTCCTCATGGATTTTTAGTAAATTTCTCTATACTTTGGATATTATTACGTATATAACTTTACCATATCAAGTTTTTGGCGCCGCTGTCGGGGATTTGTGATTAAGATTCCTTCGTTTGCATTTGTCGATCGTGATTTGGAGAACCTTTCGTCTTTGAAAGTTACGCTTTTGAAAAAATCAAAAATATAAAAAAATTATAAAATATAAAAAATATATATATTTTTCTTTTCTTTTTAGTATATGTAGAAGTTAAATAAGTACAAAAAGACAAAAATATTTGCTTTTCCGGATTTTTCAATTTTTATTGTTTCTCTTAAAAACTAAAATACACATCAATTTAATTCTCTTACTAGAGAATTTGTGAATATTCCATTAATAAGTTCCCGAACTTAAGATTCAAAAATTTACCGTCTTGTGTCACTTACGAAAAAAGCGCACCTCTTTTGTGAAATAAGCTATTAGGAGGGTTGTTCCACGGAACTACGACCGAAGGGACAAACGTTTTTAAGGAGATTCGCTCCCACTACGTCCCCCGATTGCAAATTTTACCTAAGAGAGTTACCCTAAGTTTGTTGATTATTCGGTAAACAAAAATATTTTCTTTTCTCATTTCTTTTATCATTTCATTTGTTTGATTAGTGCATGCGCACTAGAAATTCCAATTTTCCAAATAATTCGAACGTAACCATTCTGAGACGTTGAAATAGGGGACGTGCTCCAAACGTGGTCGAACTCGAGCTTCGTATTATCGTTGAAGTTGCACCAATGGCGGAACGTACAATGGAAGAGCTACTCCGTGCACCCACGGAAGGGTATGGAGAAGCTATTGTTTTACCGGAAATTAATGCGGATCATTTTGAGATTAAAACGAATTGGTTACAATTGGTTCAAGCTAGCCTGTTTCACGGTTATGAGAGGGAAAATCCCCACGATCATATCAAGTTTCAAAAGGATTACCTCGACTTTACGATTTAGGGACGTACCGAATGATGTTATTAAGTTAATGATGTTTCCATATTCGCTCGAGGGGAACGCGAAATTATGGTACGAGAAAGAACCACCTAATTCGATCTTGACTTGGGTGGATCTCGTAACCAAATTTGTAAATCAATTTTTCCCTCTCTCGAAAACCACTCACTTAAAGAATGAAATTTCTCGTTTTACATAAAAATTCGAGGAAACTTTTAGTGAAGCATGGGAACGATTTAAGGAAATGCTTAGAGCTTGTCCTCACCACGGATTTACGGAGTTAACTAAAGTTGATACCTTCTATAACAGTTTAAACAAGAATGATCAAGACTCCTTAAATGCCGCGGCGGGTGGAAATATTTTGAGTAAGACGACTAGAGAAGCTTTGAACATAATTGAGAATAAATCAAAAGTTCGTTATTCACATAATAAATCAAATGTTTCTAGGATGAATACGACTTCTAGAGAAAATGTTAGTAAAACGGATGAGAGAATTGATAAGCTTGCGGACCAACTTTCGACCTTAGTTGAAATTGTTTCTAAAAAAGTTGTCACTCCCGCTCTGATTAAAGCGGTTGAGGAAATTTATGTTACTTGTAGTGGGCCTCATGCTTGGTACTTTTGGCCGACCATATATCAAGATGCCCATACTATGATCAAATCTTGTGATACGTGTCAAAGACAAGGCAAAATTTCATAAGATTGGTAATCTTTGATGAACTAAATTGGTGTCAAGCATTCATTTATAATAATCTTCTGGGACTTTTTACATAGGTACTGGGATGTTTCCGTGGATTGCATTTTATATTTAAACTAAATCTATTGAACTTCACCAACTGTTTGTTGGACATCTTTTAAGCATGTTTTCTCAGGTGAATTAGAAGCTTGGTCTATTTGATGTGACATGGAGTCTATTACATTAAGCTTTTCATTGTGTATGCAAATTATGGACAAATGTATTTATTAAATTACAGATTTTAATTGAATCAACAAATGTTATCTTTTCAATCGAACACATAGAGGTCGTTATTTGGATCTATCGCTGTGTTATTACACACGTAATACCCATTTAGGATATTCCGATGCGTTGTAAGTGATTTGTGGAGGGTGTTACAGATTGGTATCAGAGCAATGGTTATAGAGAACTAGGTTGCATATTTTACCAGTGACTATAACGTTTTTCACAAACATTGCATCACAACAAAACATTTTCATAGTGATACTCACTACTTGTCTTATGTGCTTACATAACGGGTTGCATTAAGTGCTTACGTGGCATTACAGTATATATAATATATATATGTCTTGCATTCCTTTCGCGTATTCGTACGCTATTATTTATATGAGAGTTATTTAGATAAATCTACCGGAGCGTTTCTTATGACATCTGTGGGAGTTAAAACAATGTTCTCAATTATATGTCAGACATTGTGAGTTTACCAATTGGTCTCATATTATACTCAGACATTGTAAGTTAAACAAAGGTCTCAACCTATACCTCAGTACATTGTGTGTTATACAATGGTCTCATTTACTTCTTAGGACATTGGAGTTGCGAAATTTGTCTCATCTTTGTTCTCAGACATTGAAGCTTAGAAACCAATGGTCCTCTAAGATTATTATTTTCTTCATAACTTTATATAACTATCGGTAATTACCGAGGCCGTTATAATTTTGTTACATGGGAATTAAGTTGAATTTATTATTAAAAGTCTTGTATAGGCGGGAATTGTATATGGGATTGATATGATAATTGTATATTAATACAAGGCCCGCTCTGTTCTGTTTACACGGATTGTGTATAGAATCTAAGTATTGCTAAGTCTTGTATTAGGCGGACTTCGGAATAGGAGGATCGATATGGTAATCACATATAATGATTTGTGTATAGAGATCTTTTACCTCTTTATTTACTCTTAACCGAGTATCATTAATTATTTGAACTCTATGTTGATCTCGCCTGGCCAGTTTATACTCCCAGCTTTTCAAAAGACGAGTTTTAAAATCACTCGTCTCATAATCAGTAGAGCACATGCTATCGTCATGTCACTCCATCACCTTGAAGGTTATGAGATGTACGCGTAGTGCACCAGGATTATAAGTATGTATGATTATATAATTATTTATTTGAATAGAATTGGGACGCCTTTCAGTTAAATAAATAAATTATAAATCACGACCATAAAGTTTATCATTTCGTACTTACATTACATTTGACGCTTTTTATGTAATAAGAAATTATAAATGAGTGGGCTTAATGGTCTCCGATATGACACGAGTATGAACCTGAAATCGAAAATCAATTCAGATCCGTTATAAAAAGGTTTGGAAGCACAATAGTGTCTTGACCCCTCCGCATAAATCTTAAGGACCATCACTTGAGATACTTTATCTCAGTCTTAAGTTCATTACTTTTGCCATTGAAGTCCTTGAAATCACGAAATGTCTGTCGGCTAACAGATGAGTGCAATATCCCGTCTCCATTTGTTATAGTATGACGTTATGGTATCTATTGTTGGTCCTGGACGGTCCGTACTGATACACACTTTATTCATAAGTAAAGCAACTCCCTTAAACGAGATAAACACACTATCGACGAAATCCAGATAGTTGGACTAATCAATTTCGGGCCCTAGTAAGAACTGGACTATAGGTGGATACTATCCTACGTACGGCCAAGAACTGGCAGTTGAGCATTGTTGAGTGAGAGTAGGCACTGGTTTGGGTAACCTGCGGGAAGTCCAAGCAAGGGACTACAAAAGCAAGCGGTGAGCATGGGTCAAAGCAGACAATAGTGTGGTTTTGCGTAAGCAGGGATGTTCGTTGTCGAGAGACGATACTGTGGTGTTAATACATTCATAAAACTTGTGACGATATTTCTTTAAAAACTATCTACCTTGATGGATTATATATCTGGTCAACTTAGCCAAAACTTTGGTATGTTGAGTAAAGTGGCGAAACATTATTCTTGCTGAAGAAAAGTTATCATCGTCTTGCTTGAAACGGTTTATCAAGATTTTAAAACCTTTTCTCGGTCACACATGGATAAACACGATTTAATCTAGGGATGAGATTTCTTATAAGGGGTAGCGTACATGTAAATCCGAGATTTTTCGGAATTTAGAATGACGATTTTCAATCGTTGACTTTTAGGGTCTGGCTTGACTCTTATATGAACCGATCATATAATCACGTTTTCACACTCGGAATCTAGCATTTGAATGTGAATGACATTCCTGAAAACGTTTTAGTTTTGCCCGAGACATGAAAACGAGCCGAAAGGGCTAAACAGCACGCAAAAACATTATTTCCGAAACAATAATACAACGCGGACACACAAAAACAATTAAATTTGTTTTTCGTTATCAGTATTTATGTTAATTAAAAAATATATAAATAAATTATTCATCTATTTTAATTAAAAGGTTTTTGAAAACGGGTATGACTATCGAGTTGAAACCATTTTTTTTTTGAGAGCGAAACACGGTTTCACAAACACATAACAGATATTTTATTTATTATTATAAAATTTTCTGAAATATTATTAAATAAATACTATTTTTATCGGACAAATGATTTTGAAAAACAATGGCGAAGTTTCGCGCGTTCATTCATCCGTTAAGTCGCTCAAAGATAGTCCGAACGATAATTATCAAAAATTATATAAACATTTACAAAATAAACCCTCTACTATTATAACTTGTCATTTTAGTTTTATATATATATAAAACTTTCATTTCATCTCATATTATTTTCATTTCCATCTTTTATAAAAACACACATATTATACACATCATCTCCTTCCTCTCTAATCATTATCATTGAATATCCGGCCACCGGTACACACACCGCCGGCCACCACGCCGCGATGATAAAGTTCCGGCGGAGTTTTCGACAAACACCAAATATAACTCCTCACACCCGATATCTATACGAGCCTCCCATATCCCTCTCCTTCAACGCGCCCACTTCACCGCTGCCTCGTCACCCACCGACGACACCATAACACATCAACAATCTTCATCACAACAGCCATGACCCAACAAGGGTGGGGTGGTTTGTAACAAAAAGAAAGGGCGTTGGGTTCGGGGCAGCCACCACCCTAAGTTGGGTTTGGGTGGCAGCCACCCAACAAGGGTGCGTTTGGTCTAAACAGCCGCAAAGGGTGCGGTTGGTTTGTGGTAAGAACAGCCCACAAAAGGGGCGTTTGGTTCTTGTGGTTATCACCGAATAAGCGAGATGCGTTGGCTTAACAAAGGCCTACGGCACAAGGGTGGTTTGCTGTCCATCAGAGGGTCGGTGTGCGTGAGTTTTATTGCCGGGGACAGATGGGAAATAAGCCGAGACAAAGGGCGTGTTTTGGTTTGTTTGGTTTAACAGCGGGGGCTGTTAGGTTTGGCTGCGAAAAGCCGGGGATTGCGTCGCGTCTATGAGTGTGTTGTCACGAAATTAAAGTGAGTTGGTTAAACACGAAAAATATACATTGTTTCATTTATCGACTTTAAATCAAATGTGATGAAAAATATTATAATTGCGCGTCTAAGTAAAAATACGATATGAATATTTAAAAATGGGATGTATATTTAATGTATACGTGATAATTAGTTCATATTTTGAGGACGAGAATTGGACTAAAAATGGACTTTAGTGCCAATTTTATCACGAGTAATTTAAATCAGAATATAGAACTCATGAGATTCGGGATTTGAGACCTTGAAAGTTAGATTTGGTTTATAAAATATAACAAATTATATTTTACGGACGTTTTGATATAAAACGGGACTTCTAACTCTCAATAACGAAGAAACTGGATCGAAATCGGAATATACACTTTAGTAGAAAAATAGGTTATTTTTAATAAATATTAAAAATGGCAGATTTATTAATTAAATGATTTGATCACTTTCGAGTCCGTTTCAGCCTTCCGGCGAAACACGAAAGTTGTTCGTAATGACGTTTTACTTTACCGCGAGGATTGTCTGCTTTAAAAGTTGAGATATAGCGGGTCAAAACTAAAGGTCGGGTTATATATTATTTAAATTAATAGTTTTAAGATCATTATTCGGTTAAAACGGAGCGTCTAAAGATTAGTATCTTTCTGTAATATTAGAGATAGTTATATTTTAGACTGAAAAATTTTAGCTATATATACATTTTATATAGGGGTTAAGGTTTAAAGCGCGCAAGTGGATTTCTATCACATGTAAAAACTGTTTGTTAAATATAAAAATATGTTATGATTTCGTCGGTAACGATGTACGCATCGTTGATCATATTTTAGGACGTGTATATAATATCGAAACGACATAATTATAGGTAGTAGGACGAGATCGTGACAGATTCAGTTGTGATCTTAATTGGATTAATTGATCGTGGTCTTTAATCAATGTGAGTTCATAGCCTCGCTTTTCAATCTTTTGAATGTTTTATAACCCGCGAGGGGGATACATGCTTGTCTACAAATTCTTATACTTACTTGGTTATCTTATAACAATGTGATTGTTTTAAGGGATTTTGTGAGTTTATAGCCCCATGTTTTACTGTTTTACATATTTTTTGGGGTGAGAACATTGCTGTTCACAAATGCATTTATATGATTAGATTCCAAATTGGTTTACATACCTTATTTGCATAGTTCGCTATGGGATACATTATTTGACTTCATTTTTGGTCACAAATGCATACTTTACAATTGAAATAATTTCGGATTAGCTTAGGCTAATTGAACTGATAGCAATAAAATACTGAAGGTGTTCTTAGAGGGGGACACGGTAGGGAGTACTATTTTAACATTATTTGCCCCCCGGGATGTCTGGAGGGGTCACGGTAAACGGGAGTATATACGATAACATTCTATGCCGGGTGTTCATGGATGGGGGACACCAGTAACGGGAGTATCTTTAGCATTAATGTTCACTGCCCATTAGGAGTAAATACAGTCTACGTCAAGCGTCTTGAACTGTATAATCACTTGGAGGTGTGAGGGCGAATGTTATGAAATAGATCTCATTCGGGTGTGGATCCCTGTATCTGGTGATTAGCGATCACTTGGGAATACGAAACATTATAGCGTGATGGTCCAGTGTGAATGATATAAAAATAGATCTATTCGGGATTTACTACCCCCGTTCGGGTGACTATGATATCACTGGAACGAACGTTATAAATTGTCGGATATATATGTTGGGGACCTTCGGGCATCCCCAACATGGCACGAAATTAACACTCAGTGAGCCGCCATCGGAATTTATAATATGCGGGCCCCAAATGTCACGGTCCCAGTTTCTTAGTGACTCAAATTTTGTTCATAACAAATGTGTTATGCTATTCTTTATAAATTCTTGGGATAAGATTGGGTACTTTTGATGACATCAAATGTGTCATGCATTATTTATCATATCTTTGGGATTTTCACATGTGCTTAGATTAGCTTATTAGTGCTTAATTTAGTTGTTTTATGCTTATTATGTTTACTTGTTAGATTAAAATCTTAGTTTGCTTATTATAGTTATAAAACAAAAAAATCAAAAAAAATATTAGCATAGTAATTAGCTTATCAATTCTGCTTATTTAGTTTTTAAAAGCTGCTTATTAGACTTGTTAAAAGCTAATTGATATATGGTATTTGGTCTTTGTTCATTATTTCTCATCTTCATAAGCTAAAAATGGATTTTGGCCTTTTTAAGGGGTGTTTGGCATAAGGCAATACTAACTTAAGTTAGCACTGCCAAGGCCATTTTGTCCTAAGGATTGGTTTAAAATTACATTTGCAGGTTTATAAGATTGGATTTAAAGAAATTTCTAGGTTTAAAATTAGCTTTCATTTATGTGAATTAGCTATAGTTTAGTCTGTTAGTTTAAGCTGAGTCCTATTAGCATCATTAGCTTAAGTTTGTTTTTACTTAGAATAGTTTCTTAAAATGCATTTGATTGAGTGTTTAAAAGTGTAGAAACAAGGATCTATAGACTGCACTTGTAGGTTGTAAAAAAATAGATAATTTGTGTGCAAACTGCATCAGTATAAATAATAGACAAGTAACGCTTTTCAATCTCAATTTCAGATGGTTATAATAGTTTTTAGGTCTTGATTTTAAGATTGCTAGTAGCTTATAGGTTATAATAGATCTGTCTTAGCTTAATTTGTTTTCAAAAGTCCATTTGATTGTCTGTTTTTAAGCTCAAAATAAGCAATTTATTTTTTTGTTAAACCAAAAATTTCACTCAGCTCATACTGAGTACATAAGCTGTTTTCAATCAACTTTTTCTTTGAGCCATTGAATTTCAAACTATGTTTCAAAAACTGTTTCATGTAGCTTTTTGGCTAGGGTTTAAGGTAGTGTAAGCTAGATTGTCGTAAGGATCCTTTTGCTTATCTAAAAATAAGTTCAAAAGTATCTCATTGTCTGTTTGGTATCCAGTGTTGTCAAAATGCTTATTTGAGTATTCTAGCTTATAGCTTAAGTTCTTTGTTTAGTTGTTGTTTAAACTTGCTTATTAGGTTAATTTTAGTAGTTTATAGCTTATTTAGTTTTAGCTTTAGCTTAATTTAGTTTTAAGATAATCAAAGTTTTGTTAAAAAGTCATGAACATGCTAAGTGTTTCTGTCAAGATAATTAGTTGATTTTCTAGTTTATTTTAGACTTTCAAAAAAGTTGATTTCACAAAAAAGTTTTTTTATAAGCTGTTTTAAAAGATTGCTTTTCAAAGTTTTTGTAAAAAGAAAAATAAGGGAAGAGGGGAAATCCAGGGTGAGCAAGGATCGAACCCTGGACCTCAACCCTCCTCAACCTTTATAACAACACAACACCACACACCTCACACCAACGTGCCCTTGGGACTTTTCTGTCCTAAGGCGCACGTTTAATTATTTTAACCCCTTTTTCATTCATTCTAAAAATAAGCAATTCGAATGCTTATCAGGCTTATTTGAGCTTATTCGTTTGAGCATTTCCTTTGTTTACATTTTTCCTGTAT
Source organism: Tanacetum coccineum (assembly GCA_026074375.1). Classification (NCBI taxonomy): domain Eukaryota; kingdom Viridiplantae; phylum Streptophyta; class Magnoliopsida; order Asterales; family Asteraceae; genus Tanacetum; species Tanacetum coccineum. The sequence goes on along the minus strand of BQNB010004063.1, from coordinate 83,102 downwards.
TCCCTTCATGTTTAGCTATTTTAAGAATTTTTCTAGGATTTTTATTTTACACTTTTATATTTTTAATAATTTTTCTTTATTAAAAACTTTAAAAAATCATAAAAAATAGAAAAATAATCAAAAAAAATAAAATTCTTTTTCTGAAAATTTTATTTTGTCATTTAGGATTTATAAAAATTAGATTTACTTTCGTAGGGTTAATATTTTGAAATTTCACTTTTTAAAGAACGGGATTCGATCCTCGTTCTCGTTTTCTTCGTTTTTAAGCTTTAATCACTCTCGTTTTAGAATTTCCTTAGCATTTTCTTTTTAATAGTCATTTAGGATTAAAAAAAGTTTAGAAAAAACATTTAGGGTTTAATTTTAGTATTCTTGCTTATTTGTCACGTTTTCTTTAATTACCGTTATTTGAATTTAATTGCTTAGTCGTTAATTTTTCTTGCTTGCTTAAATTGTTTTTAATTGTAGATTTAGAAAATTAATCCAAAAAGTTTAAACCAATTCAAGTCATTGTCCAAATAAATAAACGAGGTCTCAATTTCATATGTCTTTGGGAAAAAGACCCGGTAATCACTTACCGGTAAACGTGAAATATTTTTGTGTAGATTTTTACTTTAAATCTTTGTCCTCAAGGATTTTTAGTAAATTTCTCTATACTTTGGATATTATTACGTATATACTTGAGACGTAGCAGGCTATCATAATCCATAGGTCATGTAGTAAACGTTTGAGGAGCTAGGACACTTTAAATCGTAAATCCAGCAACTCGTCAAAACGTCTACCCAAATGAAAGCCTCTCACATGAAATTCCCTAGTAACGTGAGACGTTATAGTTTAAATGATATGATTTTATCTTTTAAAGTTTTTTCAAAAGCTAGTGGATGATAAATTATGTTAAATATATAACATAATTACTTTATAGTGTTTCGATCGACGAATGATAACGACAAATATGTCGGACTTTAATAAAATCGAGTCTTATAATATTTAAATATATTTTTATAATTAACATAAAAATATTACATTTTATACCTTTGAGAATATGAAGATGACAATATATACCCTTGGTATATATTGATTTACATTTTTAACCATTTAATTATATTTTTAAAACATTTAAACCCTTAACTTTGAAATATGGCAAAACAGGCCCTTGCAGTTTAACTTTAGGATAATTACATTTTTGGCCTGAAAGTTTAATAATTTTACAATATATACCCCTCATGCATATACGATTTGCATTACTAGTCCAAAATCCATATACTTTGTATTTTTAATCTCGAAATTAATTTGCAGCATATAGCTTATTACTATAAGCTAAAATAAGTAGGTTTAACGAGCTTATAGCTTATGAGTTTGAAAATCCAAAATGGGTTCGTTTGGTTTTAAAAACAATTACCCGATGGGGTAAGGCTTTTAGGATTAGTTTTAATGATTATAAAAGGGATAAAGAAGCTTATAGGAATAGCTTATAAGTTCAGCTTATGGCTTTTAGCTTATAGGATTTACAAAAAGAGCTTTTAGGGTTTTTAAGCATGCGTTTAGTTTAGGAAAACCAAATGTGTAGGTTTAGGGTTCAAGATCTTTTCTCACAAAATCATAAAGATGGATAGGAGCTTATTAGGATAGGAATAAGCTTAAGCTATCTTATTAGGGTTAGCATGGACTTAGGGTTTCCAAAACGGGTCATTTAGGGCTCGATTAGGGTTTGGTTTGGTTTAAGGACTTTCAAAAGTGTTAAGCTTGATCAAATGGTTAAAACAAAGCTTATACATGATCTAAAACTTGACAATAGCTTATAAAACAAGTTGTGAGACTTACTAGTACTCGAATGGGTCAAAAATGGCTTGATAAGGGTCAAAAATGGCTTGATATGGGTCGAATACTTGGAGATGAATCAAGAACTCCTTTTCTTCTTAAACCTTGGCTTCTACTTAGCTTAACCTTCCTTTATTCTCTTCTATGGCTTGGCTAGATCATCATTTTGAGAGAGGGTTTGGTTTAAATGATAAGTTGTGAAGGTATGTATGTATGCGTGTATATATAGGGCTAGGGAAGGAGTGGTGCCCAAGTTTTGTAGAGTAGAGACCAAGGTATAGCAAGGGTAACTAAGGAGAGCTAGGTTTATAGCTTGGAGAGGTGTTAGGAGGTGAGGGGGTGCGAATTACCAAGGTGGTGATGAGGTGGTTTCGCTTGGAGTGCAAGGTGACTAGTATCTTACAAGGAGGTGGTGAAGTGTTGAGGTGCTTAATCTTGGAGCTCAAGGGTGGTGACAAGGTGCTAGGCAAGGCGGTGACAAGGTGTGGAGGGTGGTTGCTTGGTTAGGTTTTAGTTTAAAACTAGTTTAAGCTAGTTTCGGGTGATTTAGGGTTTTTGGGTTAGGGTTTAAGGTTTAGAATGAGCTAGGGTTTAAGTTAGGGAGGGAAAAAGTGTTTAAATGTTGTGCATTGAGTGCTTGTAAGTTGTGCTAGAAAGGTGGTATGAAATCCCATAAGAAATTGGAGGGAAAATGGTAAATTCGAATGCTATGCATAATCGGATTATACATTGTGTTTCATGGAGTTGTACATTGGTTTTGGAGGGAAAACATATTCAAAAGTTATGCATTGTACACTTGTACACATGCCTTGAAAGCTTGTATATTTATTTTGTATGTAAACATTACATGTAGTTAGGGTTTTGTTATAAACGTAAACGTTTAAAATCCGTTTTGATATAACGTTATGAAAGATACGTTAAATAGACAACGTATGGTAAAAATAGAGTTTAGAACATATTGTTTGACATATTATAACGTTTACTTGACATAAACGTTGATGGAATTGGTATTGGTGGTTGCGTGAGCTCGTTTACTTTGGTTATGTAAGTTACGTTACATAATGGATGGAATAAAAAAACAAAAATATTTCTGTGAAAATGATTGCATCTAATTTAATAGATGAAAATTAAACTGAGGAAAATTGCATCTAATTTAATAGATAGATAATTACATAGAGGAAAATTGTGGGTTGTTATATAAATGGGTACGCACAGGAAGGACTTTCACTATAGTTGGAATTAAGTATCCTTTAACTAGATTCACTTCCACTAAAATAGTGCCTCCTAGGAAACCTGTTACATCAACTATAATCAAGAACATAAAACTAAGTAGTGCATCTCAATGGAGACCCAAAGAAACAAAACATGTGAGTTCGAGTAATGCACCTAAGATTGTAGGATCTATGACTTCTAACTGCTCGAAACCCAATAAAAATTAGGGATCCACCGTTTCAATTTCTCCATGTTCTTCTAGTGTCTAATGCAGGTCATACAAATCGTACCTCGGTACTTGGATTCAGGCTGTTCTACACATCTAATCTGAGACAAATGACGTTTGAACAAAATGGTTCAAGCCTCGGTCCTCATTGTCAAATGACGTTTGTTCACATCAGTTCAGGCCTCACTCCTCAATGACATATGGTGTTTGCTGACAACACTTCAAGCCCCGCTCCTCATAGAAAAGAATAGGTACGCTTTAGTGCGCTTTATCTTCAAAAGAAGAGAAATCTTCTTATTTATGAGCAGTCTTATCCACAACTTCTATAAGTTCTCATGCTCGTTCAGTCATCAAGTAGATCAACGTACATTAGCTTGTATTTTAATTCACTTGTTCATCAAAAATGGCAACAACATATGCAATTTTTAGGGGGAGAAAAGTGAATAAAATGAGATCAATAGGGTTTAACTCGGATAAGATCTTTTCAATATAAGTGTGCTCCCATCCTCAAATGGTTATATGGTAAATGACTTCTGAACAACACGATTCAGGAGTCGGACTTCATTAATTGACTCCTAGATACATCAGTGCGAGACTCGTGCAAAACCCAGTTTCTCCAACACCTTATGTTCCACCATCTAAGAAAGACTATGAGATCATATTTCAACTATTGTTTGATGAGTACTTTAATCCTCCACCACATGTTTTAAGCTTGGTTTGGAGCAAGTGAAAAGTCGGGGACGAAGATTTTATCCTTTTTGGGGCATTCTCGGATCGAAATGCATCTTGTTCTATGATCCCTAACAGTTATGGAAATAATGAAAGTCAAAATATCCTTATATAAAAATGGTGAAAAAGTTTTATAAAAATGGGAAAATGGGGTGTTTTATAACTTGTGATTTCTTAACTCTCTCCACAAAAGTCTTTGCTACTTTTCAAAGATTTAGTTTGGGGAAGTTTTGAGGTATTTGGTTATAGAGCATATAATATTGCGTGAGGACACGCAATCGCTTAGTTTGGGGAATTTTGATATGTGTGAAAACACATATCCTTTTTATATCAAAAATGACCCATAAAAGACAAAATTGTGCTTAAAATGCTTGTATATTGTTTGTTTTGTCTTTGTGATTGTGTAGGTACGGATATTGCAAAAATCACAAGAGAACGGTCAAAACCGGACAAACACGGACACGGGAAAGGAAAGAGAATACAAGAGCCGGGAGAATGCTATCAAAGGTCAACCAAAGTCAACACACAAAATGACAAAACCCAAATTTCCCAAATCAGTCCCTCAAAGAAAACCAAATTGCAAAAATAATCCCTAAACCCTAACGGTGTTAACTCTTTTTATTATAAGAGTTAACACCCGTTACCTTTTTATATAACCAAGCCCGAGCCCAAAACACACTCTTGGCCCAAACCCTTTATATAAGCCCGAAGTTAAAATAAAACCCGGGTCAAAAGAAAAGTCAAACCCCCTTTTGTACAAGTTTTCACGCGGGAAAAGGAGTTACCACTGTTCACCGTCTCCTTCGTTTAACCTCGAGCTCAAAACAAAGGGTAAAATCAAATTGAGGACGTGGCTATGAAATTCAAGTGATAAAGGACACCTTGGCAGAGTTAAACGTCACATGATGCTCTCATTGGCCAATTCCCAAAAGGAAGGACACGCGTACAATGAAGGAAACACACCAAGGACTAGTATTTTGCACTAAAAGACTTGAAAAAGAAGCACAATGGCTCTGACACACGGAATGCCATGTTGGCAATCCGTGTGCTCACCAAAGTGATCCAACGGCTTAAGATGGAGATCCAATGATTGGCAAGATTTAAGGGCAGGGATTTATGGGAACGTCTAACAAACTTCATGACCTAGAAGCTTCTCTGAAGGCTATATAAAGCCTCTCACAATCACACACACGAGACCTAGTTTTTAGCTTTTAAAATTTAGCTTTTGTAATTTTTTTATCTTTTAAACTTTAGTTTTTTTTAATTTTCAAATTCAGTTATTGTAATTCATTTTCAAAAGATTGTAATCAATTTTCAAGTTAATGAAATTTAGTGTTCTTTTATTCAATCTGTCATAAGCTCTTGTAATCTTCAAATGTTGTCAGTCACTGTTTCAAAAGCTCCTAATAAGCTCATACAAGCTCTTTGAGTCTCTAAGCTCAAATTGAGCTATTAATAAAGCTCTTAATATACTTAAACCAATAAAATCAGTCTTAATACCTTTGCTTATGGATTATGGACTTTTGGATGATAAGCTTACAATGGAAGAGCTTATGGGACCTTACTAGCTTATCCTTGTGATAAGCTAGAGCTGTTGAAAGCTCTTTTGAGCACTATTGCCTTTGTTTAGCTAAGGCTTTTGTAAGTTTCCTTTAATTTTCAAGTATCTTAGCTTTGATTTTGCATATGCTTATATTCTGCTTATAGTCTAGCTTATTTGTGCTTAATTCTATCTATTTGTGCTTATTAAATATGTTTGAATATCTGTTTTTAAGTTTTATAGCATAGATCTTAGATTTCTTAGTTTAATTCATAAAACTGTCAAAAACTCAAAAATATTAGCATAGTTCTTAGTTCTTTGTCTCTGGCTTATTTGCTTATTAATATAAGATTATTAGGTTTGTCATAAGCTATTTTTTATCTGGTATTAAAGATTTTCTCATTAAAAAGCTTTTTCATAAGCCAAAATGATTTTAAGTCTAGTTAAAGGGGTGTTTGGCATAGCAGTATTAACCACAAGTTAATACTGCTAGTGGCTAATTGGTCTTAAGATTTTGATTTAATCTTCTCATTTAAGTCTTTTAGTGCTAGATTTATAGGCTATGTTAGCTCAAATTAGTTTTACAAAAATTAGGATAATATTAGTTTAAATCTGTTAAGAGTAATTTGCATTTTTAGTTTCTAAAAGTTAATGCTTAATTTGTCCTTAGTTTTTGTCTTTAAGAGCATAGGATCAAGTCCATTTAGCCTGCACTTAGTTATTCCATGTTTTGGTTGTCAAATGCATCAGCAGTTTTAAATTGTTATTAGTCATTTTAAATCTAAATTTTTAGCTAGTTAAAATAACTTTTAGCTTTTCAAATTTCTTGCACAAGTAGATTACAAGATAGTTTAAGTGTGTTTGAACTTATCTTAGCTTATAAAGCTTATTAGGTTATCTATTTTTAGCTTTTAAATAAGCATTTTGTCTTTTCGTTTTCTAAATAAAACTCAGCATGATCTGAGCCTTAGGTCTGTTTTCAAAGTGCTTTTGTAATAAGCAATTGAGTTTCAAACCTTGTTTCAAAAGTTGATTTTGGAAGCTTATTAGTTGTAGTATAAGCTTGCATAAGCTATTTCCCCACAAGGATCCAAGAGCTTATTGAAAAATAAGCTCAAAGATCCCTGTAGGGACTGTTTGGGTCTCAGGTTTTGTCAAGTGCTAATTTTAGTTTTTATATCTTATTTTCTTAAACTTTTGCTTAATTTATTCTTAAATTAGCTTATTAGGTTAGTTTAAATTAGTTCTTAGCTTATTAAGTCAGCTTGTAGCTTAATTTAGTTATTTTTCATTAAAACCAAAAACACCAAGTCAGTAGCCTCTAGCTTTTTCCTAGTACTTTTTAGTTGCTTAATTAGATTTCAAAATATGTTTTGCTTATTGTTTTAAGTAGATTTTTAGCTGTACTTTAAGAAAGTGTTAAGCTCTTAGTTGTAAGGATTCATTTTAAGCTTAATTTTAAGCTTAAAGTCTGCCTAGGGACTGTTTGGTTTGTAATTTTCATAATAAAGCTTATTTGGATTTTCAGTGCTTAATTTGTCTTCTATTGCTTATTTCTTTCTAAACCTGCTTATTAGGTTTATCTTTGGTTAGTAGTAGCTTATTTTGTCCTTACCTTAGCTTATTTCTACTTGTTAAGTTCTAAAATTATATAAAAATCCAAAAAAATAAAGTTAAGTGTTTCTGTCAAGTTATAAGCTGTTTAACAGCTTATTTAGGGCTTTTCATAAAAAGTTTCTTTTATTAAAAGTGCTTATTTTCAACTTTTCTAAAACTTTGCTTTTTTAAGTTTTTATATAAAAAAAAGGGGAAGGTGGAAATCGGGGGTGAGCAAGACTCGAACCCCCGACCTCAACACCCTCAACCCTTTTATAACAACACAACACACACTCCACTACCAACGCGCCCTGGGGTCTTTTTCGTTATATGATTACAAAATTTAATATTTGTACTCATTTTCCCTTATAAGCTTTATAAGCTGTTTTAGCTTATTCCGAAGCTTATTCATTAAGCTGTGACCATAAGCTTATTTTTCCTAGGATTCTCATCACATTTAGGACTTTTTGGGAATTTTTCGTAATTTTTCATTATCGTTTGTTATTTTTAAACATTTATTTTTATCAAAAACTTTAAAAAATCATAAAAAATAGAAAAATAATCAAAAATATATAATTCTTTTTTAGAAAATTTTCTTTTAACGTAAAGTTTCTAGGAAAATTAGTTTTGCCTTCGTAGGGTTTAATTTGCAAAATTTCATCTTTTAAAGAACGAGATTCGTTCCCGTTTACATTTTTCGTGTTTTTAAGCTCATTTCAACTCCGTTTTTGTTCTAGTTTTCTTTAAACTTACTTTTTAGTCAATTAGAGTCCATTTAAAAAGAAAATTTTAATTTAGGTTTAATTTTAGAAATTTAGGGTTTTTAACTGTCGTTTAGGGTTCCCGTTTTGCGTTTTTAGTTAAAGTTTGATTTCCCGTTATTTGTTTTCGTGCTTAATTGTTATCATTTGCTTATTTTAAATTGTAGAAGTAGATAATCAAATCAATCTTTGTTTCCAATTCAAATCATTGTCCGAACATCAAACATGGTTTCAATTTCACAAGTCGTTGGGAATAACGACCCGGGAATCACACTTCCCGGTTAATATACGTATTATATTATATATATATTTGTGAAGATTTTCCTTTTTACCCTTTGTCCTCAAGGGTAATTTGGTAATTTTCCATCATATCATATATTTTATTATTACGTGTGTTGATTTCTACGAATCAGCAGTCATGAGAGATTTAGCATCTCATGGCTACGGAGTTCATAACAAAAGTACACTTTACATAAATTTCCATTATTTTAATAACTAAGTAAGAAAATGTCTTCGTTCCTGATCGTTAGATCTTTTTCTTCAAAGGAAGAGGTGTTTTTGGTGTTTTTGGTGAGAGGGGGGAAGTATGTGTGTGAGATGGTTTGTAGAATGAGACAATTGATGGCATGAGCCTCATCCATTACATGCGGTTCTATCATTCACTACTAACAGAAACCATCTATGCTCCATAAAGTACATAACACCTCGATCCTCCTTCTTTCCATATTTCAATCTAAACCAGGGGGGGGGGGGGGGTGGGGGGGGGGGGGGGGGGGGGGGGGGGGAAGCCCTTTCTACCGTAAAACGTATTCTCTTGCATGATACGCCCCCCTCACGTCACTTTTGCTAGCCAATACTCTCATTTCCCTTACTCCATACGAATTGGGTCATAGCCATCGCTAGAACACGTCTAGGTTTCACTTCTTCTCCTTCCTACTTAACGCAATCCGATACCACATTTGCCATACCTGGATGGTTAGCGAATTCATACTCATATCACTATACAATTTAATCCATAAAGTAACTAACCATCATCTGCCCATCTTTCTTTCATTGATTGGTCAGGGGTCAGGCTAGCAAATTTCTGTCATGGCGTGTTCTCATCCCTTGGACGTCTCTGCTGAAGTGAGGCCATATTCTTGACCTTAACACTTGACTGACAGTCATGGACAATTGCTTTCTTACTCGTCTTAGTTTCACTCTCTATTATCTCTTCATTCTTCTCAACGCATCAACCACTACATTGATAATCGAAGCGTCAGCTAATCAAATCAATTCTCAAAGTCTAGAAAGCCTGTTCTCGTTCTACGCCTACTCATACTTCTGAATTCCTCTCTAAGTTAGGAGACAGTAAGGGTTTAACAATCTTATAAAAGATTTGCGATGATAACGTAGGTAAGTAACCGTGCCAATCCTAAAGAATAATCATATCTCGGACGGAGTCCGTAGGTAATAAACTATCCCAAATCTTCACTGCCTCACACTATCTAGTAACCTAAGCATACACATCTCACTCCTTAGTAATCCAAACCAACGCTAACTCAATACATAATGAACTATATGCTCAACTTCATTACAAATAACTTGATTGCTCCTCACTGAAAAATGACTAGGTTTGTATGAACCATTCGTCTTGCAACTCTTGACAAGTGTCCAGGTACAATTCATTGCATTTTCCAAAGTCTAAGACGATATGGAGACTCGCATGACTGGACATCGCCAGGAACTAAGTCTACGCGGAACTCAACTTGTCATTGCGGAGGTCATTGCGACAAGTCTCCGAGAAAAACACGTCAAAAACGTCTCGTAAAGACGGAAATACAACTCAATTTCGATTCACCTCTCCTTAGTGTTCATTTAAGGTTTTTTCATCGACTCCTATGAGTACGTTCACCATGAAACCCGAAGTACTCATATCACCTACTAAAACGGTATCCTTAACCGCCTTCCCATTGTACATACATCCCACACTTCCTCTGACAACCGGTCCATTCCCACAAGGCACATAATTGCTTCCACGACTCAACTAGTATCATGAACTCTAAGGTTACGAACAATCGAATAGGATAACAAAAACGAATATCGAGTCCTAAGGCTAGAATGCATATAGGAGATATCCACATGATGCAATAGACGTGATGATCAAATGAACATAAGAATCTTTTGAAAGATATGGATATCGAATATGCACAGAGTGAAAACGCAATGGAAAGAAAAATCAACAGACGTACGTCACGACAAATGAAACACATAAAAAAATATCAATACGAAACGACGTAAATTCTGTACCGTAATTATCGCTTTACTCGAAAGATCCAAATTAAATCTATGTGAGAGGAGTAATAAAAATTCAATTTAAATTTAAGATAAGTCCCATTAAGTAAAAAAAATTCATTTTAAATAATAATAAAATTATCTTAAAAGTAATCTTATAAAAATTCATATCTGGTGTTCATAAAAAATCTAGAGAAGGTGTATCTAATGAAGAGTGGATCGTACCTTACCACTAAGAATCACTTTAAACACAGCTTTTTATATAAATCATAAAATTTATTAAACCACTTAAAAAATTTTCATATCTATTTGTATAGACCATTTAAAAACATATTCTTTTTACAAGGATCATTAAAACACAGTTTTATCTCCAAACTCACTAAACACCAATACTTCCAAAGAGTTTTTATAATTAGAACACAATTATGAATATGTTACTCAAACAAATGACAACCATAACCCAACAATGGATCGTAAAACACCGTACAGACTCTAACAACAATTCTATAGTGATTTTGAAAACGAAAGAAAATACCTAGTAACCAAATACTCAAAATTAAAATCAAACGATACTCGTACAAAGAAAACTCATTGTCATACTGAGATACTTAAACCCCAAATAAAAGAAAACGTAAGGTCTTTTATTAAATTTTATTTTCCAAAATAAAAACGATCAAGGCATAGCAAAGCCTAAAAAAGAAGAGCATACGATTAACTAACTTACGTCCGCGCAACGGGATAACGAAAAACCAAAGGATATAACAAAGAAAGGAAGTAAAGATCTCATCACGAAATGTTTATAGAAACAATTAATGTGGCTGTAAAAAAGAATAATCACCTTTGATACTCATACGAGTAATCAAAGCAATGGAAAGAACTGAATGAAACGCGGCTATATCCGATATAAGCAGACACTTCCCCACGAACAACCAATATACATTGAGGACGTCTAAAAGGAAAATCAGGTATCCATTGACGAACCAAGTACGATGGAAGGGATGCTAAGCTTAGACTTAGAAATGTCGAACAAACAACGAGCAAACAAACAACCACTATAATTAGCAATACTACATACCCTCGCAAACACTAGAAGAAGGAGGAGACTTACCTATCTATACAACTCAACTTAACTCTATCACATCCCCATATAGAGGTATAGTATAATAATTCTCTACCTATACCATCATCCCTTATCATGAATACACATATCAATAAAAAAAACATATTACAGCCTAACCACTCTTACATTTCAAACACAAATAAAATGCAAACATGGTCACCACAAGTCTATACTTGTGTGATTTGCTATTATCAATTATGTTGGCCACCATAATTATAAGTGCCTCCTTTCACACGTGTACTTACTTCCAAGATTACCCATATCAATACATATTCAACAAAATACCACATAGCACATCTAAGACCACATAACTTAACACATAAAAGATGCTTCATCAAATAACAACTTACTTATAATATCTAATTGAAATCGAAACACATAAAGAATGAAAATCAGCAACAATTTCCAAAATACGACAAACGTATCAGAAAGAAATAATCAATAATCCTCCAAGTGACGGGGAGTAAAAGGACGGGATTAAACATTATGTTGACCACGCTTGGGAATTTGACAACAAAGGGGTATATACTATTAGATCCACATAATGAAAAAGTATATATTTCATATTATATAGTAGTAATTCAAAATAGAAATAATTTCAAAGCTTTTAGATAGTGGGAACATACAGTATATACGTACACAAACACTTATGCCCTAAAATACAACTATATGAGGGACCCTAAAGCTATAGTCTAGGCTTAACCACCTAGTTCTCTATAACCAAAGGCTCTGATACCAATCTGTCACACCCCGCCAAGGCGAAAACGCAAGGCGTAAACAAGAAAGGATATCATCACAACACATGGTGTCTATATAGAGAATACTAAAATGAAACTAAAGTAAAGCAAAGACACAAAGTGTCATAACAATACCCAAAACCTAATGGTGTCTTTATTAATGAGAAAGAGGTTTCGTCAATAAATGACATGTAAAACATAATCCAAATAATTCATGCTAGCGCATTTATTCAAACAGAAAACATAAATAAACTCCAAGCATCCTACGGTCTCTTCTAGCCACTTCGCTCCATCTTAGCACCATTAAGCTCACCTGAAAATGATGCTTAAAAACATCAACACAACGGTTGGTGTGGTGAGAGTCATAGGTTTAAGATACACAAATCAATCTTTTAAAAAAAACAAAACAATTTGCTGCGATTAACATAACATATCATGGCAGAACAATTTAAGCTAGCTATCACATAGGTTATCATATAACTCGCAATCAATCACAACTGGATGGAACGTGCCCACGATCCACATAACAAAGCCTGGGGTAATCCATTACCCTCCGATCGGAATCACACAGTATGGAGTATTATTTCAACCCTCTAGTTAGATTTGGAATGAGTAGAGTCACTACCCTCCAACCGGAATCACACAAAAATAGGATCTTATTTCAATCCTCTAATTAGATTTGGAATAGGTAGAAGCACTACCCTCTAACCAAAATCACACAGAAATGGGATCTTATTTCAATCCTCCAATTAGATTTGGAATAGGTAGAAGCACTACCCTCTAACCGGAATCACACAGAAATGGGATCTTATTTCAATCCTCCAATTAGATTTGGAATAGGTAGAAGCACTACCCTCTAACCGGAATCACACAGCAATCACAACAACATTAAGCATATCACCTATAATAACCACATAAACGTTCATGCCTCAAGTAAAACCACATAATCGCAGCGATTAAACACATCCAAAACATCTTTGCATCATTTCCATCCCAATGTAAAACATTAAAAGTGGGACTATGAAACTCACCTGATGCTCAGCTTCCTAAAAGAATCCAACAAAAGCTTCACAAACTCTTCACGGATAATCTAAACAATTAAGCACACAATAAGCTACCATCAATTAGGCATTCAACCCAATATGATGTAACCTCAACTATGATGGATATCTAAGCTATCTACCATAGTTCTATACTTGATTTAACCCTTTTCCAACTCCTACATATGCCATTTACACTTCAATGCTACACTTTAAATTTTCTGGTTTTGAGCAGAATTTTATACTCACTTACACGTCCTAAACGTACCACTTAAACACTTCCACAATTCAAACCAAAATTCACCATGCTACATATATGTCCTATGAACCTCTCATAGCTCTCCCAAAGCCATTACCCTTTTACAAATACCCTTTAGAAATTCATTAATCCAAAGTGTCCAGAATTCGTCCAGAATCTGACCCCCTAAAAGTATGACGTTAGATAACCAACTTAAACTTCATAACCTACTTAGAAAAAATTCAGGGGTCACACACAATATATAAACTAACTTCCACGTGATTTAGAGCCTCTAACTAGATGTCTAAGTATTTTTAGAAAAATCAAAACCAAAACTGAAATTCGTCACTGTTTTACACACTGATTTTGTAACGACCTTTTGACCCACTTCCCGACCATAAAAACTCACGAGACCAACTTTACTGGAAAGTAGACTCTCTGAGGTTATCTCCAGTATGTTGTAAATTATTTATTTGATAATTTATGATTGAGTTATGACCGTTACAAAACTGCCTAACTTTCTGCAGTGAATTAAACAACTAATTCGGGCGATCTAGACCCTAACGCATGATTAAATCACGAAACCAATTGAACCAATGATCAAACAATAATCATTAAGCTATAAAATCCATAAAATTTAAAAACCTAATTTATTTTCATGATTAAACCTAATCCATCATGCTTAGATTACAAGATTTAAAAATAAGAACTAGAATTAAACAAAGAATTAGAAAATACCTTAAACTCTAAAAATTTTCTTCTTTTTCTTTCTCTGGATCGGTCGAACAAACATTTAGGGTTAGGATATTTTATTTTTTTTGTATTTATAGGTCCCTAAAATATTATTATAGATCAACTCTAATTAGAATTAGACTTGGACTCAAATTTGTTCATTTTCCTCTTTTAAACCCAACGACCGGCCCCTTTAATTCTTTTTATATTTTTTAGTTATTTATTTTATAATTACCTTATTTATTTACTATTCCTTAAAGTTTTAATAAAAACCTTAACTTATTTGAGTATACCTTTTTGCATAAACGCAATTCACTAGACTTTTAAAAATAAATACTAACTTTTTATTTTCAACCTAACTTTCCAAAAATAGAACTTTTACATTTTCTTTAATTACCACTTTTGATTTTTGTTTTTAGATTATATATATTTTATTTTATTATATTATATATATAGTTAAGAACTAAAAATTAACAATCAATTTTTGGCGCCGCTGCCGGGGAGGCTGTGATTCCGACAATCGTTGCTGTTGATTTTGTGTTTGAATTTGTGCATATTATCTAAAAAAAAAAAAAAAACCAAAAGGTACAAAAATATTTTCATTTTCTTTTTAGTATAATTATCATTTTAAAAAAAATAAAAAAAAATGGCTAATACCCGAAGGTATTAGCCTTCAAACGTCATAATCAATACAAGAGTAATACTTTAGCCAAGGCAAACTAACCGAGTTAACGAATAATACTAAAAACTGAACGATTACAAGAGTAGAGGAGATTACAAGTTGTTTCCTATGGAATTAATTACTCTGCTCGACCTCTTCTGCTCTTATTCTCTTCTGAAAATTGACTTTTATGATTTAGGTATCAAAAATATGATTTAGCATAATGAAAACCCGTTTTTAGGTTTTCTATTTATAAGGTCTGGAAATTGGTCCATACGGCGTATTGACTAAGTTCAATACGACGTATTGGGGGTTTCTTGGAGTAGGGACCACGTTCGATATCTTCTAGAATATTTTATTACTATATCTTGAAGATGACATATTGATCTTCTCTAGATACGACGTATTGAATCTTGTTTGTTCGTGGTCTTTAGTGAAGTGCAGGCATAGATACGCCATATCTTCCTTGATGGATATGACGTATAGGATTTCAGAATAGTAATCTTCAAATGTCTTCGTTTAAGCTCCAGAATGCGTGTCTTTTTGCTAATCTTCACCAAGTACTCCATAATTACTGCAATTCTCAAATATAAACGATTAAGTAACAATTCTTTGCAATAATTATACAAAATAGGTTATTTACATAGGATAAATGATGCTATAAAAGTTATGTTATTTGATGTCATCAACGTGTACTTATTTTATCTTGAAGTCGGGGTTGGTTGGATGCATGACTTTCAATGATAACTTGATCGGACTTATGATTTAGGATGAAGACTTGGGTTATCTAGTTACCAGCAGTCGGGGTAGTTGGTTGAAGACCTGGATAACTATCACTTAAAGGAGATACATTGTAGTTCTCAGTGTCACACGTAGAAGATGTTGTGGATAATCGCAAAAGGCGATGAATGTCTCATACTTTGCTTGGTAAGTATTTAGTACTTAGAGATTTGAATGGAGCACAAATTCTCTACATCGTTCTTCCAACATTAGTGCAAGCTTAAGTCACAAGAACGGGCAATTCTACTTCAGTTTTAAGTTTGGTATACCGGGTTTACTCCATCAGTGGTCACTTTAAATAGCTTACAAAACGGTTGGTAAAAAGATAGTCAGAGAGAGTTTATGAGTAGAGATTTGATCAGCAGTTGATTCTCACAGGATATATTTGAGCTAATTTATTCTTCACACAAGTATTCAAGTATATGTGCGTACAAGGTTTTGCTAAATCTGAAGTATCAAAACCAGCAAGGGGGAAGGAGAAGATACACCCGAGAGTCTTTTCCTTTCTTTTTCTTGAAAGCTTGAAAAAGTCATATTTCTTGAAAATATTTTTTTATTAGGCCATGCCGGGAAGACAAATGTCATAACCGCAAAGAAAATCAGCACTTTAACTTGTGGCTTTTGGGTGCATTTCTTCAATCACATGGGAGAAGAGATATCTTGTAAAAGTTAGTATGCTTTGAATTTCTAGGGGGAAGAGTTGTGAGAAGATGCGTTGCTGATCCAGTTAATGTCTCCCCAAACGGTTAATCACTAAGCTTATTCTTAAAGAAGCAGTAATATTTGATGTGGTATCCTACTAATTCCGCTGTGCACTTAATTATTCTAAGCTTGTAATAAAGCTTTAAAACTGCTCAAGAGATGATTGATAGTTTGGGGAGAAGCTTTGAAAGCTTCTAAATGAATAATATATGGCATAAATTAAGGGGAAGCGGATTTAGAAGCTTCTCCTTAACCAATAAATGTATAGGTTACCTAGTTTATGCCTATTATAATATTTCTCCTACAAGGTACTACAAAGATGATTCATGGTGGGGTGAAGACTTGAAGTTAAAGATCACAGAAGACATCATCAGCATTGGAAGCTTCGTGGAAGTTCTTGTTCTTAATCAATATGCACTTGTTAGAAAAATATTGTAAGTAATTCTGCATATCATCCCATGGGGGAAGATTGTTAGAAATCCATTTTATGTGACGACATTACGGAATTACCATAGTTTATCATAGTCACATACGCAGGGACTAGAATAGGCATTATTGTATAGATGTGAGGCGTATGGACTATATATACCCCTCCATGGCTTCCATAGAGGGGTTGAGACTCTTGTATTATTTTCTTTATTTATTTATTTTACACATTTATTTCTCTCTCTGGCTCTCTCTCTCTCTAAACATGGCTATCTTGTGGTTTGAGTCTCCCCGACCACCGGATCATTAATTCTTTAGTTTCTTCAGGTACACTAATAATTCTAGTACTTAGCACTGACAAGAAATTCAGAGGGTATTGAAGTATTTAAAGAAAACTATAGATTATAGTTTGACATATACTGGATATCCTTTAGATCTAGAAGGATACACTGGTGCAAGCTGGATCAACAATAGTGAAGATAATTCGTCTACCAGTGGCTGGGTATTCCTGCTTGGTGGAGGTGTAATTTCTTGGGCATCCAAGAAGCAAACTTGCATCACCAGCTCAACAATGAAATCTAAATTTGTGGCTTTAGCAGCTGCTGGTAAAGAAGCTGAATGATTAAGGAACCTGATCCTTAAGATTCCATTATGGTTCATACCTATAGCACATATATCTATCCGTTGTGATAGTACTCCTACATTAGCAAAGGCTTGTAGCCAGATGTACAATGAGAAGTCTAGATACTTAGGTGTCATGCATAGCATGAATCATGAGCTCATCATGAATGTAGTGGTATCCATAGAGTTTGTGAGGTCTCAACAAAACTTAGCTGATCACTTGACGAATGGACTGGCTGGAGACTTGATTTTAAAGTCTTTTGAAGGGATGGGTTTAAAGTCCAACTTAGTCACTGAATGCTAAGACACCCAACTCCCTGCTGAGGAAACTTGGTAGCTGAGTTCAATGTGGAAAGCTGAACGTTCAGTGGACTGAAGCACATGTTTTACAATCATCTCAAGGATGTGATTGGAACCTACTGAAAAGGAGGATGAAGTCTTTACTTCTCAATTGTTAATTTCTTTGAAAAAGTGCTTGGCAGGAGCATGAATAAAGAGGAACCACTTATATGAATGTTGAGGTTTTGCCGCTTTAGGGAGCTGTGGACTTTTATCTCTTATAACATTTATGAATTGGATATGGACACATGACTTGTATAGTGTTAGAAGCGTTTAAGTGTTTGAAAAACTTGTGTGTATTTTATCTTCAGGTATTCAAATGTGTTGAAGGGTTCAATTCTTAAAACACCCCGATTCTTGAATATTTGAACTTGCAATGTACTAAGATGGAAATTCAATCCTCAAGATATTTTCGTTTATGTACTTATTTTGTTTAATGTTTAATTTTCATGCAAATGAATTGTACTAAATTGGGGAGGATTGTTGGAAATTTAGTTCAATTGTAGGTTCAGTTCATACCGGGTAATGAGACTGGAGGTACGAAGTGTACTCTCATAGGTTACTGAACACTTTTACTCTGATAGTGGTAAAAGGGAATTCAAGTCGCTGATGAAGTTCAGTGAGTTCGCTTTTCAGTGAGTGCAACTCTGAACTGAATGATATTCATCAGTATGATGGCTTCAGCTTTGTACTCTTTAAGTAATAAGCTGAAGGACACCATCAGGGAGTAATCCATCAGAGGATTTATCCTCAACGGGTTAACTCCTCAGTGAGTTTTTCAGTCTAAACACTTCAGCTTGCATACTCTTCAGCTAGCTAGCTAATGAACGTTCAGGACACTAAAGGAATGACTTAGCTGAATGAATTTAACTAACTTGTAACGACTTTGACCTATTGAAGAGGCAGTTTGACTGCAATAATGACCACATTTGATTGGTCGTGCAACCACTAATCCCTACAATTATAAATGCTAATTATGTGGTGATTGATGAGGCGTTACTCACTCATAATTCCATTGACTAGGGTTTGAGTATATCTCATATAAATAGGAGATCGCAACTACATGAGAAACATACATAATACATAAACACTTAGAAGTGAAAGGTTTTTAATTTTTGTCTAAAACAAGAACAAACACTTGGTTTTATCCCAAGAAGGTATTCGTGTAACCCAGGCATATGGTCGAATACTCTTCTTTGAAAAGTGATTACACAACTTCAAGTGATATACGGTAATCATCATTGATAATTAGCTAAGCGTTAATTATCTTTACCCTGTTCTAGGCTAACAACCACCAACAGTATATCTATCTACACCGATATGCATACTCGGAATTAAGAATGACATTTACGGCAATATAAAATTTCAGATACTTACTACTGAGCTTCAACATGCATTATTTTGTTTCTCATTTGGAATTGATTTCAAAATTTCATCTCATTTTACATACCTTACGAAGTTTGGTAGGAGGTATCACCTGAAGACATTCATTTTCATGATTAACCTAAAGTTCATAATTATACAAAGGTTGTCACATGCTGACATAGGTTAACTACATGTTCATATAAGTATTATTATTATTATTATTATTAAGTTCATTTGGCTGGTGAAGTATTTGTGATGCGTATAATGTTTGGATTAGCAACACTAAAATATAGATACCATGATTTTAAAACCAAATAAAAACTTGAACCCACAGCCTCTAAGTTGATGGACAACTCACATACACTAAACTAAGCTTTGGGTAAAAACATTCAAGTAATAACCTTCGAATGTTTTAAACATCCAATGAAATTAAAAGTTAAGCCAAATTTTATATACACAAGTTGAAAATTTGACATCTGTTTATATCATTCGAGTTACATTGTTTAACTAGTAACTTAGAAGTAAAAAATGGTTAAAGTGAAACAAGAATGAAGTTATGGTCAAAGGTGTTCCTTTTCTCATTTTGAAAGTTCCCATTAGGTCAACTACATTCTTTTGCTCACCAAAAGCTAGGTCGTTTCACGTTAAATATAGACCCACACAAAGCTATCTTTTGTCCGTATATCACGGTCACCGACTCACGGCTAAAAAAAGCCAAGGGTATTTTAGGTACTAGCTCAATAAATAATTTTATTGTTTTCTTTTTTAGGTACTAGTTCGATTAAAAAAAATATATGAGTAGACTTTTTTCCTTGAAACATACAAAAAATTACCGAGATTAAAGAAATAGCCGACAGGAAATAACATCCATAAATTATTATTGTATTGATTGCCAAACAAATATCATTTTATCTTCACGTTTTACATTTTAATCATCATTTCATAAAAAAAATGATTTGCACATTTCATTAATTATTTTGAACACTTAAAATATTTGTGTTTTGACATTTATATTCTTATATCACTTAGTAGAATGTACAAATCAAAACACAAGGGAGTTGATTTGCACACTTCTTAAAATGATTTGTACACTCAAAAATAGTGTGACTTGACATTTATACCCTTGCAAGGATGACATGGGTAAAAGTGATATAAGAATATAAATGTCAAGTCACACTATTTTTTGAGTATGCAAATCATCTCCCAAAACACAAATATTAAAAGTATAAATGTCATGAAACTAATATTTTGAATGTACCAATAAATTAGCGGAGCGTGCAAATCTCATCCCTTTCATCAAAAGCTGCTTTTAAACACATGCGATTTGAGAGATCGAATGAAAAAACGAACTAAGTTATGTTAGTTAGCTAACATGTTT
The DNA here is from genome assembly GCA_026074375.1 of Tanacetum coccineum. Lineage (NCBI taxonomy): Eukaryota > Viridiplantae > Streptophyta > Magnoliopsida > Asterales > Asteraceae > Tanacetum > Tanacetum coccineum. The sequence continues at coordinate 62,807 of BQNB010004063.1, read as the reverse complement.
TCTTGTTAGAGCATTCTCGGGCAATCGTGTGATGCAGTGAGTAAAGTACTGTCACATCAACATTTTTCTCAAAACAACATAATAGTATATCATAACACCAATTTCAAAACACTCATCTCGTCTGTTTCTGGTGTCATGGGACACCCTCTGACGACACATAACTCACTAAAAAAGAGAGGATTGTTGGGCTGGTGGGGACAGTGGTGGCTCAAAGTTAAAGAATTTGCCAATTTAGCTGTTTTTTGTCTAATTTGGTCGATTTATGGTTGAATTGGCCGATTTCTATCCGTTAACCGAGTTGACCGATTTAGCTGATTTTTTTTCCGATTTGACCTATTTTTATTCAATTATTCGGTATGTTGACCAATTTTTGACAAAACTGATTAATAACGGTTAATCCCCGCCTAATGCCTATGCGCCGATTAATCGGCAGCGTAAACCTATTTTTGCAACACCACTTATAATACAAATGCATAACGTTTTATACATGTTTAATATTAAAATATTCTAGTGCCGTGTAGACTCGTTTATACTCGCGAGCCCAATCAAGCTTTGTATGTTCGAGTTAATCGCTAACGGATCAGCTCATTTCCACCCTTAATTTTGACTTTTAAACTTGAAGAATATTCACAACAAAATCCACCATTTTAATGTGACAATACATGAAAACGACAACCATATCTAACCAAATCATAGTTTGAAAAATCATGCAAATAAGTTTTAAGAATAATAAAATATTTTATAACAGCTAAAAATTGAATTTAGACAGATTCCGAACAACGTGCGAGGGAACTTTCTAATATACAAAAAACACACAGCTCAAACATATATAAATATATATAACTCGGTTTCACATTAATAATCATTTCACCATAAAAACAGGGATTTCATTTTCACAACTAAATCATTTCTATTGAATCATCAGCTTCATTCTTTTGCTTGTTTGATCTCATATTCTCATATATTAAATCAATTGAATTCACAGCAAACAGCTATTTATTGCTGTTTCATTTAAGTTAATAGTGATTTAATGTAATGTTTGTTTGTAATTAATCAATAAGGTTTTGCTTTACATTAAAGTGAGTGATTATTGATATTTGCAGAGATTTTTTGATCTGATCTGAGTTTGATCAGTTATAAAATGGTGAGTATGTTGTGTTTTTTTTAACTTTCTAGTTATTATTGTATATGATGTTCATTTTTGCGATATCTCGATGTCATATGTTTATGATCTAATGTTTTTGTTTCTAGTTATTATATTACGAGTAGCATTTAATTAGATATATTTATATATATATATGATTCTGTAAATGAATGAAATTGGTAGATGTCAATGGAAAGTTAAATTTTAGTATGTAACTTTGTTGATAGAATAGCCATCTCCAAGGTGGCCTAGTAGGAAGATGTCTCGAAGAGACCAGGGTTCAAACATCTTGGGATGACTAGGGAAAAGGCCGGAACGGGAATAGTGGTTAGTCTGCGTGCATCCGAGGCTTGATTTACCCGGGTAGTCTGAAGAGGGATCTTTCTCTGTTGTAAAATTAACATGTTAATAAACCAATGGAATTTGTTGTTTTGTTTTGTTGCTTATGGTTGAAGTTAAATGAGTTGATGCTTGCTGGTATATTTGTATTTGTTGCACTTGAGGGCTTTGCCCGGTTTGTGCCTGTGTGGCGTTGAGGTCAAACCCGGTGGATTAGTCGGCCAAAAGGTAGAAAACCACCTTTTTTAGGAAGGTTGGCATGGCCGCATCAAAGTTGTATGCACGAAGTAGGAATTGAACTTGAGAGTTGAGACCTCCCACGTTTTAGTGATGATAGTCACAAGCCTTTTTCCACCCCTGAGTGGTTTTGTTGGGTTCAGTTTTACAACATAGGGCACTGGCTTTATATATTTTTGATGTACAACTTTTTGTTTCCTTAGGAAATACAAAATACTGCTTCTGGTATCATCGTTACAACTCCATTTTATTCACTATTGTTCCGTTTAACTGATCTACGAAGTGTCCCGATTAGTATTTTTAGTTGACACTGGACCATGTTTGATAAACTTGGAACCTCATGTGTACTGTGATGTCCAGAGGACTATTAGGGCTATCTCTTAGAATGTTAGTTTTGATAATTTCTGTAAAATGCAAGACATGCATAAATAGAATGGTTACGTATCTTGTGGACAATGGGATTGTTGAAAGGAAATCTATATTTAAATATTGTTACCGTTGGTTTGTAGGCGGCCTCTGTCAGTTTAGGGGTCGGATCACTTGTCTGGGTGGAGGATCCGGTTGAAGCTTGGTTAGACGGGGAAGTTATTGAGGCAACTGGTGCAGACATTAAAGTTCTTACTACTTCCGGGAAGACAGTGAGCGTTTTTCTCTTAACTATTTATATGTATTTGTCAAAAAATGCTCTACAATCTAACTTGTTTTTTGCAATATATTTGTTCCGCATTATATCTGGTATAGAAGTTAGGATTTGAGGCGTTTTATTTAACGTTTTTACGTACATCACGATAACAGGTTGTTGCTAAGGCATCAAATGTATATCCCAAGGATACCGAAGCACCGCAGTGTGGAGTAGATGATATGACAAAGTTGGCATATTTGCATGAACCAGGGGTTCTAGATAACTTACGATCTAGATACGATATTAATGAGATATATGTGAGTTATGCTGTTTCTTCCATTTGCTATACATATTTTTTCTAAAAATAGCTCAGACATCTAATTAGATGGTGCTACCAGACTTATACAGGAAGCATATTGATAGCCGTAAATCCGTTCACAAGATTACCACATTTGTATGATAGCCATATGATGGCACAATATAAAGGGGCACAATTTGGGGAATTAAGCCCCCACCCTTTTGCCGTTGCAGATGCTGCATACCGGTACTATGCTACATCTATATGATTGACATGTTAGTCTATGCATTACATCATTGTACTCAAAACTAGCAAAACTTTATTTTGGTGCAGAGTCATGATGCACGAAGGTATTAGTCAGTCGATATTGGTTAGTGGGGAAAGTGGAGCTGGTAAAACTGAAAGCACAAAACAGCTCATGCGCTATCTTGCTTACATGGGAGGTAGAGTTGGAGTTGCTTCAGAAGGAAGGAGTGTTGAACAAAAAGTCCTGGAGGTAACAATTAAAAATATCGATTTAGATGTGGATATTAAGTACCGATGTTCTTTCTCATGATGCCCGTTTTAGTCACTGTACTTTTGTACAACCGAGTCATGTAAAACTTACCATTACGTATAAATCTAACATTTTATACAATAATAATTTTGAAACCCCGTTTTAAAGGATTTTTTTATAACTCAAATGGGACAAGAATCCTTTTTTTTAACGGATCAATTGTATAAAAAAGGTACAACGTCTAAAATGGCAAAAAAAAAGTACATTGATGTTTTATGCAAAAAAACTTTTATGTATGATATCAGCTAAACTATATGCATGTCTTCTCTGTTATGTAGTCTAATCCTGTCTTAGAAGCTTTTGGTAATGCAAAAACCGTGAGAAACAACAACTCAAGGTGGGTGAACTTCCATTCACAATTAGCTTAATTCCCGTATTTGTTCTACATTAGTCAGTTCCAGTAATGCTTTTTAATTCCTACCATTTCAGTCGTTTTGGAAAGTTTGTCGAAATTCAGTTTGATCAGAAGGGAAGGATTTCAGGGGCTGCTATTAGAACATACTTACTAGAAAGATCTCGTGTTTGTCAACTATCAGATCCCGAAAGAAATTATCATTGTTTTTACATGATTTGTGCTGCACCACCAGAGGTAACAAGTCCTCAACTTACTTCCTTATATTATGTTTATTAAATTATTTTCCTTAACTTCCTACTATCTATTGTGCTTGTAGGATCGTGAAAAATTTAAATTAGGAGATCCAAAGACATATCATTACTTAAATCAATCAAACTGCTACCAAATTGATGGTTTAGACGAAGCAAAAGAATATATTGCCACACGGAATGCGATGGACGTTGTAGGAATCAGTTCTGAGGAGCAGGATGCCATATTTAGAGTTGTTGCTGCAATACTTCATCTGGGGAATATAGAATTTGCAAAAGGAGAAGAGATCGACTCATCTGTGCCCAAAGATGAAAAATCTATATTCCACCTTAAGACTGCCGCTGAGTTGTTCATGTAAGTTGTCAGAAGTATTCTGCACAGATCAAGACAATGGACTAGTGTTTTACATTATCATATCTAGTTTATTCTAGGAAATAGAGGTGGCAAGATGGGCGGGTAGGGCGACGGTCAAAACGGGTTTAACTTGAAACGAGTCATCTTTTAGTATGGGACCGAAATGGGCTGGGTAGGGTGGGTTGACCCACTTGCATTTTTTTGACATTTTAAAGATCTTATAGATAATGAATAAAATGATTTAGGTGGCTGTATGCATTTCGGTGACTTTCAACCCGTTTGACATGTTTCCCTTTTGCCAAATTTTTTGAATAGACCCATATGACTCTGATATAAAAAAAACCCAAATTACCCATTTATAAGTACATGGGTCGATATCTAAGCAAGTTAAAATGATTTGCTCAGGTGTGACGTGAAAGCTCTAGAGGATTGTCTATGCAAACGTGTGATGGTAACACGTGATGAGACCATCAGCAAATGGTTGGATCCAGAATCTGCTGCCATCAGCAGAGATGCTTTGGCAAAAGTCGCGTACTCGAGGTTATTTGACTGGTAAGCCGTACTTTCCACATGGATTTCCTTTGTGCCATTGACTAAAATGTGCTCATAGTCGCTTCATTTCTTATCAAATTCGTTTTTACAGGCTCGTAGATAAGATCAATAGCTCAATTGGTCAGGACCCTGACTCAAAATACATAATTGGAGTACTGGACATATACGGATTCGAGAGTTTCAAGACAAACAGGTGCTTCACTGGTACGCCCTTTGTTTGCATTGTCGACCTGATCTGATGTTTAAGTGGAGTAACCTCTTAGGGCCCCATTTGGCTTCACACCAGATTTGAGGTTCTCAAGTTCTACTATTGTTATGTTTAATCTTACACGTTGTTCAAATATTGGCAGCTTTGAGCAGTTTTGCATCAACTTGACCAATGAAAAACTTCAGCAACATTTCAATCAGGTTAGGGCTTATCTTTATCAAGGTTATCGTTGAGAATAGTCTAGATAACAATTCGTGTTGGTTTTGCAGCATGTCTTTAAAATGGAGCAAGAAGAATATACAAAAGAAGAAATTAATTGGAGCTACATTGAATTTGTTGATAACCAAGATATCCTAGATCTCATTGAGAAGGTTGTGGTGTTTTTTGTATGCTTAAGATTTCCTTACAACATTACCCTCCAAAGATATTCATATCATCGAGATTCTAATTTATTGTCTTTTTAATTCTTAGAAACCGGGTGGCATTATAGCTCTTCTAGACGAGGCTTGGTAAGTGAGATACATGAATTTCATCTGCTTGTCTTGTTTTCAATACGTGAAAAGCTACTGCTCAACTCATCGAGTTTTATAGAAGTATTGAAATAAATCTTTCTAACATATACTACTATTGTCTTCTGCAGTATGTTTCCTAGGTCAACACATGAAACATTCTCGCAAAAGCTGTACCAAACTTTTGCAAAGCACAAGTGTTTTGCCAAACCAAAATTGGCGCGATCTGACTTCACGATTTGTCATTATGCTGGTGATGTAAGTTTGTAACACATTTTCTTCCTTCCGAAATTGCATATTTATTTTTGACTGCTGAATAATAAGAAAAATAAACTTGAAATAACCATTTCATTATATGGGTTAAATAATTCTCTCATAAATACTGTTGCAATTTGCGTCTGTTGATACTTTTGAGAGACTACAAATTATCAATTTCAACAATATTTTAGGTAACATATCAAACGGAGCTGTTTTTGGACAAAAACAAAGATTATGTCATTGCTGAACATCAAGCCCTCTTGAGTGCATCCACTTGTTTCTTTGTGTCGAGTTTGTTTCCAACTTCATCCGAGGAGTCCTCTAAGTCATCAAAGTTCTCCTCAATTGGTACACGATTCAAGGTAAGATTTGTCACCTTTCCCTTCTTAACAAGATTCATAAACTTTAGTAACTTTTATTCTTTCTTTTCAGCAACAACTGCAACAATTGCTTGAAACTTTGAGCTCAACCGAGCCTCATTATATTCGTTGTGTAAAGCCTAACAATCTTCTCAAGCCTGCTATTTTTGAAAATCAAAATGTTCTACAACAACTCCGTTGTGGGGTAAGTATGTACATGATATTCCAAAAGAGTTGCGTCACTTTTTCTTATTCATCAAAACTGTTCTTCATAGTTTACATTGTTATAACTTGAGCACCCAAATATATTAAAGCGATATGCCTAATCTAATTTAGGGAGTCTTGGAAGCGATCAGGATCAGTTGTGCTGGATATCCTACCAGAAAGGCATTTGATGACTTTGTGGATCGGTTTGGCATCCTGGCTCCTGAAATATTGAAAGGCAGGCAAGTGAAATGATATATTTGCTTTTTCTTAAATTCTAACGAAAGTATGTGGTAAGATGAATAGACTGCTAGATGCTGACCGTCCTTGTTCTTGTGACCAACTTATAATAGTAAGGATGATGTTGCTGCTTGCAAGAGGCTTCTGGAGAAAACTGGACTTGAAGGCTACCAGGTAACTGAGCTGCGGTATTAGATGTTTAAAGTTCTTTGTAAAAATCAGACTCTGTGCAAGACAAACTCTTCCTGGGAACGAGATAATTTTACTCACTCACACTTGCATGTGAATTTTGATTTATTTACCACTGATTTGTTGTGTGAATGCAGATTGGTAAGACAAAGGTGTTTCTAAGGGCTGGTCAGATGGCAGAGCTGGATGCTCGACGAACTGAGGTATTAGGAAGATCAGCTAGTATTATTCAAAGGAAAGTTCGTTCTTATATGGCCCAAAAAAGTTTTACGTTGTTGCGCCGCTCTGCCTTGCAAATTCAATCGGTTTGCCGAGGTACCTTGTCATGCCAAATACATTTGTTATTATTTTTATTGGTAGCTCAAAGCATGTATAAGCTCACCACCTTTTTTCCTTAACAGGACAACTTGCTCGACACGTTTTTGAGAGCATGCGCAGAGAAGCTTCTTCTTTGCTGATTCAGAGAGACTTGCGGATGCATTTTGCTAGGAAAGCTTACAAGGAAACATGTTTCTCTGCTGTAGCTATCCAAACAGGTTTACGAGGAATGGCTGCACGTAATGAGCTTCGATTTAGAAGGCAGACAAAAGCAGCAATCATCATTCAGGTCTTATGACTTTGCATCAAATATTGAGAATTTGCTATTACTTTAACATCACGCTTTTGTTTTGTATTGATTGTTATGATTTTAACTGATTTTACTTTAGCCATGATTTTGTTATATTGGTTATGATTCTAACTGATTTTAGTTGTTCATTTTAGAGCCATTGTCGCAAGTTCTTAGCCCACCTGAAGTTCGCGAAGTTAAAGAAAGCTACACTTACAACTCAGTGTGCATGGAGGGGAAAAGTTGCTCGTGGTGAACTTCGCAAGCTTAAGATGGTAACTTGGTCTCCCTTGCTGTATTTTACAATCACTTGTTCTTGTCAATTTCTGACCCATATATTACACAAAATTATCTAACTCGTGATGTAACCGTTGTTACGTTAGACTGTAATGCTAGTCATGTTCATATTCTTGTCAGCCTTGAACTCATCAAATTATTTGTGTGTAAAAATTTGTATAGTATATGTTGTTGCTACTTACTTCTAGGCTTTTAATAGGCTGCAAAAGAAACCGGTGCTCTACAAGCGGCCAAAAATAAACTAGAAAAGCAAGTTGAGGAACTGACTTGGCGACTGCAGCTTGAGAAGCGCATACGGGTACACTTGCTATTGGTCTTGTTTTATGTTTTTTTTTTGTTTTTGCTTTATTTCAGTATCATTGTTTTACCTGGAGACAAATCCCAAAGATTTAAAATTCGTTTCAAAGATTTACCTATATTCAAGTTTTACTTCCCCGTCTTTAGATAAATTATAGCATCTATGCGACAAGCCAGCAACCCATATTAAGAAAAACTGCTCTTCTTTTTGTTAGCCCGTATTATTATTAGTGTTATGTATATGTATTGGGCTCAATACATATACATACCACTAATTGTATTGGGCTCAATACATATACATAACACTAATAATAATACGGCCAACACTTTTGACTGCAACCCATAGTTTTTAAGTTGTATCTTGTTTGTGACGAAAAACCAAATTTATGACAAAGTCATTTTTGGGTGTCTATAAGGGCAATGAAATCTATTTCTTCTTCAAAGTTTGAATAACCGAAGTAGTATAACATAATAATATAAGATGCAACCTGTCAAAAGCATAATTTTACCTTGCAGGCTGACTTGGAAGAAGCAAAAATACAAGAAAATGGAAAACTACAATCCGCTTTGGAAGAGATGGAAGTTCGATATAATGAAACTAAAGAGCTGCTCATGAAAGAACGTGAAATTGTCAAAACAACGATTGAAAAAGTTCCAGTCATTCAGGAGGTCCCGGTTGTTGACCATGAACTCATGAATAAGCTTACTGCTGAAAATGAGAAACTCAAGGTAAGGCAGATCAAGATATTTAAGATTTGTTGATCATCTTTTATGTTATGCTCTTTATACTGTTGTGAAACACTTTTTTGCTGTTAAATAATTACAGGCTTTGGTTGGCTCCTTAGAGCAGAAAATTGGTGATACTGAGAAAAGATATGAAGAGACAAACAAACTCAGTGAAGAAAGACTGAAGCAAGCCTTGGATGCTGAGACAAAGATTCTTCAGTTAAAGACTGCTATGCAGAGGTTTGAGCCAATCAATTTAGTCGTATGTTTATGCAAAGTTTATTGATTAACCAGTTACCGTGATCCTATATCTAGTGTATTGATTCTGTTACATATGTGCATAATCTGTGTTTGAATGCCCAGTCTTCAAGAAAAGGTTTCTGAGATGGCATCTGAGAACCAAATTCTTCGAAAGCAAGCATTTTCTTCTCCTACAAAACATGTGCCAGAACATCCACATACTCCAGAAACTAACGTGAGATCTGGTTATATATAGCTGTATAAATTTACACACTTTTCCCTTATATATTTTTTTCTTTACTAAACGCCTTACTTTGACTGATGTTCCAGCCAATTGTAGAAAATGGTCTTCGTGGCAGTGAGGTAAATACGTCACTAGTTTTACTATTTTGGATTCTTTTTATCACATTAGATTGTATGCTGAAGAAGTGAATGTCTACAGGAGCCCCAAGAACCTGCTAGCAATTCGGTCACTGAATCTGACAGCAAGCCTAAGAAACCGCCAATTGATCGTCACAATGTACAAAACACATTCAAATGATCTCCGTTATTTTGTTCCTTAATTGATGTTGGATCTCGTGACTAATGTTAATGCGTGAATATGAATCTGGCTGTAGGAGAACGTCGATGCCCTTATTGAGTGCGTTATGAAAGACACTGGATTCAGTCAAGGAAAACCTGTTGCAGCATTTACCATATACAAATGCCTTCTTCATTGGAAATCTTTTGAATGCGAGAGAACTAATGTGTTTGATCGACTTATTCAGATGATTGGTTCAGCGATTGAGGTACTTCCTCAATATGATAACACAACTATTTAAATTAAGAAATTATATTGAGATAATAATGAAGTTCGTGCTATTGCAGAATCAAGATAATAATGAACATATGGCATATTGGTTATCAAATACATCTGCTTTGGTGTTCTTAATACAAAAAAGCGCCTTAAGACATATAAGTTTCAAATTCGGCTCGGAAATCCACCACCTCCAACTTCACTATTTGGAAGAATGACAATGGTAATGATATTGATTTTATTATTGGTTTTTGCTAAAGAGGTGGAAAAATGGGCGGGTCGATCATTCGCTAACAGGTCAAAACGATGATTCTTTGTTACAGTTCGAAATGGGTCTAGCCAGGTTGACCCAAAACACTTTCTGTAAATAAAGTTACAGCTAAATGAGTAGAAAAGTGATAATTTTGATGGTCGACTATTTTGAAATTTGAATAAAGGAGGTTTTATGTAATAAAGTACACTTTAGGTCAATTAATTTTGATATACATGTTGTGAACCTTAAAGATAATCATTATGGCTTGAGGAGAAATTCTAAGTTTGTACTTTATATATTAATCCATGATATGGTCCTTTCTAGACTTTACTAGGGATTTCCGTATCGTCTTCTTCACCCAAGCAGCGGCTGCAGCTGCACTTGAGGTAGTAGTACGTCAAGTAGAAGCCAAATACCCTGCTTTGCTTTTCAAGCAGCAACTAACGGCATACGTAGAGAAAATCTATGGCATTATTCGTGACAACTTGAAAAAGGAGTTGGGTTCATTACTTACCTTATGTATACAGGTAGTGTGACTTCGATTCATCCTCGCCCGTAACCCGGTTATATTAATGTAACCATGCATCCAAACTATAGTGTTAACCATGATGCATGTATCCATCTTATTTTGTGAAATCCAGGCTCCACGAACATCTAAGGGAGTGCTAAGATCCGGCAGGTCCTTTGGCAAAGATTCTCAATCCAGTCATTGGCAAGGCATGATCGATTGTCTCAACACTCTTCTCAACACGTTGAAAGAAAATTTTGTATGTCCATACTTACACTATTGCTTTTGTTAGCGAAAGCATGCTTTTTTTTATTGATATACATGCGTACATTTGATTTGAATCATCATGCACATTATTCAAACATTTAAGTTGCTTCCGCTAAGGTTATATTTTACTTCTAATTTCTCGTACATACGCATTTCAGGTGCCCCAGATAGTTGTTCAGAAGATATTTAGTCAAGTTTTCTCATACATCAATGTGCAGCTCCTCAACAGGTATGTATCACAACTTTTGTTTCTCCGTTTTATTTTTGTTGGCTTACTATTGTAATATACTTAAGCAAGTATCTTCATTGGGCAGTCTTCTTTTGCGACGGGAGTGTTGTACCTTCAGCAATGGAGAATATGTGAAAGCTGGATTAGCAGAGTTGGAGATGTGGTGCGGTCAGGCAAAAGAAGAGGTAATGCAATAATCTGACCTTTCTGATGTGTAATTTTAAGCTGCTAGTCTCAAATATTTTTTTTGAAAAATTACAAGGAGTAGAATATTTTGTAGTATCAACACTTTTATCTTGACAAATGATAAAAAAGTATCCGTAAATGAATATCAAGAATTTATTTTCAATAGTATTCTGACTCCTATCACAAAAAATACCTCAGGAAGCATGTAATTCTTACATTCTACCACAATAGTTCATAAAATGGTTAACTTTTTTATAGAATTGATCCTGAAAAATATTGTTATATTGCAGTATGCTGGCTCGGCGTGGGAGGAACTAAAGCATATCAGACAGGCGGTTGGGTTCTTGGTATGTATCTTCCGTAATGACAATTTTTTTATATTTGATTTCGTATTTATCTATTTTCGGTTACAGTCTACCAATCTATCTCTACCTTATTCATCAGTAAATATGAACTTCAGGTTATTCACCAGAAGTACAGGATATCATATGATGACATTACCAATGATCTATGCCCTGTAAGTCCCCCCCTCTCTCACACACACACGCATACACGTGCACACACACAATCATAATGAAATCATAAGCTGTAAGCTTAGATCGGGTTTCTTTATTAATCAGGTTCTAAGTGTCCAGCAGTTGTATAGAATATGCACTCTTTATTGGGATGACAACTACAACACGAAGAGTGTATCCCAAGAAGTAAGTGAAATCTTAATCTTTAGTAGAACCGTTTATAGCCAAAGTATTTCCGTTATATGGTCTATTAATTTCCCAACCTTTATGTTAACATTAACAGGTTATTTCGAGCATGAGAGTACTGATGACAGAGGATGCCAACACCGCTGTCAGCAGTTCCTTTCTACTAGATGATAATTCCAGGTATATGCTCGATTTTCTATTTGATGAATGCTGCATCATATTGTGATACGAACCGGATCGATTAAGAGATAACAGAACGATAAAGATAGAATAATCGACGTTCGAGAGGTCGAATAAGCTCTCCCAATAAAGATACTAAATAACTAAACCATTCATAATATTCCACATAATAAGATTACAACCCTAATCATCTATATATAATAATCCTATTCTTGTAGAACAAGTCGGATGGCAATCTTTACCTAAATAAAACATATCTAGTAAATAAATAAAACTATTTTAATACTTATTTAATATCAAATCCATAATTAATTATTCCAGATCGTATCATATTGATAGAAACTTATGGGATCAATTTAGACAAAAGCAGATATGACAATTCTCATTATGTTAGTTGGTGGCCACTTCAACTCATTTATGTGAAAAGTGAGTTAAGCTGTGTTCTTAAATGGGTTAAAGTTTTAGCGTTTTAGCTAAAAGGAAACTTGTCACACACTCACACCAGTCAACGATTTAAAAGTTGTCGAAATTATAACTAAGTGTTTGGCTTTAGAATCTCCTAAGTTGCATTTAGATCTTATTCCCATGAAGGTTGTGTAATCATATTTTTTAAAAACTACCAAGAGGGCTTTGGCTCAGTTGGTACACACCTCCGAAAAGATAAAAGGTCAAGGGTTCGAGTCTTGGCTCCCTATTCCTTGTGGGGTGGACAATGGCTATTCCCTGTGTCATTGGACAATGACTAGTGCCAAAAGGCACCCGGGGTCGGGGTGTTCCCGCCAATTCACACCTTTTGTGGATATATATTAAAAAAACTAGTTATAGTTATTACTAAAAATAATAAATGAAAAAGTTGATGAACTAACTGAACTGACTCATTTTGACCCATTCCAAAAGTTCACAAATTTGATTAGAGCCCCTCATTTCCTACTTAGAAATGGAATGTCATTTCCTACTTAGAAATGGAAAGATGGTGGGTCGGTGTATTGGATAATGGGTCAAAACGGGGTTGGGTTTGACTTAATTATCACTACAAGTAAAAATGAGCCCGGCCAGCTTTAAACAGTTTTAACATGCTGTAAAAATTGACTTGGGTCATTTGACTTGAAGTAGTAGTTTTTTTGATTCTTTGAGATAGAACACTAAACTCAACTCATACTAATGCATTCGGACTTAAATGGGTCAAAATTGTCATCTCTAATCCTGATTATCCACTGCAAATGCAATTGCACAACACCACAATGAGTAATTGATCCGAGTTTTCAACTGCAGCATACCTTTCTCTGTTGATGACCTCTCTACTTCCCTTCAAGTAAAAGATTTTGCAGACGTGAAACCTGCTGTAGAACTTGCCGAGAATCCTGCCTTTCTCTTTTTACTATAAAGGCGATCACACCAAAGAAATATCTTACAATTATACAAAGGTATAGCATAAGTCTCATTCTGAAAGAAAAAAAAACATACATTCTTTATTTCTTTATTTATTCTTTTGATGTATTTTCTTGGTTAATCCCTCCCCAAACTGTAAAACTGTAATTGTATGTAAAGTTTCCTTCATACATGGGGTAATAGGGGCTCTTTTTGATTGTATAACGTATAGTGACTTTTTATTGGGATCATTCCATCTTCAGATTATTTTAAATGCCACTGTCGATACTTTAGGTCCTCTAACCTGTGAGTTTATGCAAATGTCATGAACTCGAATTTCCACTTAGTACGAGAGTGTATTATTCTTCATAGGAGTAGTGTCAAACTCTGGTTTTGTGTCTCCTGGTTTGTATTGAAAGGGAGATTGTACTAATAATTATATGGATTGTATGTTGAAATTAACTTACGAGGACTGAAGCTGGTTTGTTTTTGAATGTTTACCAGATTGTGAAATGTATACCCTTAGTTTTTTTTTCTCTTTCTTATAAACGAGATGCAAAACAACCCGCGAGTTGCGGCGACGCTATTTTGTAACTTAGGGGTTGGTTTATGCTATTTTTTATACTCAAGGGGGTATTTTTTTTCATAACTAAGAGGTGTTCTCACATGTTTTATATTTTTCAAAGGGTTTTTTTGTGTATTGAATACCGTGAATTGATTAGGCAGTTTAGGGTGTGTTTTGAAAGTATATTTTAAAAAAAATATATATATATATTAAACGGTAACATTTTTTATAAAATCGTATGTATGTCAGAAGCATTGCAATATTGGGCTTGTTTTGTTTGCAATTCGAAGATTTTTTCGCGTGTATCGTTTTATCTGAATGAATCGGTGGATATGCGTTATATATGTGATAAATAAAGTCTTTTATAAAAGAAAGTCGCAAATAGTTTAAAGTTGAGGGTACGGTTTGTAAGTTTTTTTTCAACCTATTTATATTAAACTTCAACATTTTGTTCGCAATTCGAAGATCTTTTCGCGGGTATTTTTTATCCGAATGAATCGGTAGATATGTATTATATATTTGATAAAAAATAAAGTAATATATAAAAAAGTCGTAAATAATTAAAAGTTGAAGATCCGTTTTGTAAGTTTTGTTTTTCCATTTTGGGCCGATAGATTGTTTTTTTTTTTATATTTTGGGCTAGTATTGGGCCAGATTTTGGGCTAGTGTTTTATCCACTGTTTTTGCCATTGTTTTTGGCGTCTTCCGTAACGTAATGATAAATAAGATATATAGTAATTGTTTACGCACAAAGCATCATAGAAATTTGCCAATATCACACACGAGATTGCAAGAATTCTCCCCAAATGCCTTTTTAGAGAAGACACATAGTAGAACATATCTGTTGGAATTAGGGTGTGATAATCAAAATTTATTTGAAATAATTTTTGAATCGTGTAAAAGTTTATTTTTTTATACAATGTTCTTACCTATTGATTGTTTTGGGTTACAAGAAATGTGTATATGAATAAAATAGGAATCGAGACTCAAATTCTATGCAAAAGAAAGAGAATAAAACTTAGAGAATTTGTTGTTGATATGAATATTTTCATATGAGAGACCAAATTTTATTTATATACACACAAAGTAAAAAAGTCAAACTTTTGTGAATGATTACACCCTTTGGTGAACACCATCATTTGTTGTGTTGAAAATCAAATTAATTTATACGAGTGTGTACTTCGCACCACCTGACCCGTATAATAATTCAACTTGAAATTCTTTCGGTTTTCGGTAACACAATTACATAAAATGATTGATGATACTAACGTAGTGTTTGGTATGATGTAATACTTGGTTTCCCAATAATCAAAACAAATCAAACTCATACTTATAGGAAAATGTCGCTAAAAATAGACTTTTCACTTATTTTAAATATATAGAATCGGCAGGAACGTTGTTTGAATATTTTAATAATATAATGAATATTTTAATAATATATTCGGGTTTTTTTATTATTAAATTCGGATCTATCTAACCCATTTGCATATTTTATTATAAACCCGACCCGATCCAGCAATTTTATATTATAAATCCTATCCAATTATAAACCCGACTCACTCTTCATCGTACATGTGTCTCTCACTTCTTCCTCCACTGCCCCCAATGTTCTACCCACCCCCCATTATCTGTTCCAGTATATTCTTTCACACTCCATTTGCAACTCTCTCTCTCTTTAAAAAATTCTCCAAATCAGTTGAAGATCTATGATCTAAAACACAAATTTTGGATCCTTCTATCTTTTCCAGTGTTTTCTTCGACACCCCACCGCCTCACTTGATTTTTAGATGTGTGATGACTATTGCTGATGTTTGTGATTATTTGAATAATATGAAGGTTAGTGTCATTTTTCCCAAATTTAATTTAATTTTAGGTTTTGAGTTTCATTTGATTAATATGTGTATCTATTTGGATTAAAGGATTTTAATTGGTTGTTTGTGAGTTTTTTGGAGGTCAGTATGGTGGGAGGCAAGACCCAACTAGCATAGTAGTCGGCTTGCTTGAACTTACTTGGAATGAAGGCGCAATCAAACAATCGTCAGGATTTGATGCAAGGCTCATGGGAACAATAGTATCAGCTTCAGTTAAGTGCTTTTGTGGTGCTTCTAAAATTATGATAGCAGATTTTTTTTAAGTTAGGACTAAGCATGACAGTTGTGAATGTGTCCTGAAAAATATTAACCTAAGATGGTTATGCTTAGTTGGCTATTTGTTTGATGATAAACTAGACAATATACGGCCTAGCCGGTTGGTAGGTTTTACAGCTTTGATGGTCTATGTTATCCTTTGTATTTATTTTTATTTTGAAAGTTCTTCTTTTGAATTGGTGCATAAGCTAGAAATGAATTGTGGATTCAGGTGTGTATTAGACAAGGTTACATTTACCCATGAATTCATTTTTTGCCATTTGTTACTACTGAATTTATCGATTTTGCTATATGGGTATGGTTAACGATTATGGAGATGAAAAGATTACATCTTTATTAAAACTCAAAATATAGATTTTGTTTGGACTTTGAATGTATTGGGATTGCTTAGTTTCAGTTTTAAGGTATATTCTGTTCTATAGAGGCATGTTCTGTCTGTTTCCCTCATTTTGTAGTCTATGTCAATCTGAAACGAGTGTAATTTGAAATCTGTTCGACCACATTTGTGGTTGTCCTACATGTTTTATACTTCTGCATACATATATGTTTTTCTACCTGTGCGACAATACTAAGCTTAATAACTAATGTTAATTCCATCATGTTTATGTTTCGTAGGAACATGGCAACAACCAACAAGTTGGCTCCTGATTACAAAGATACAGGAAATATAATCATCTTAGGACCAGAAATAACGAACGTTGCAGACTTGCAATCAACAAACTCTAACAAGACTATTGAACTAATCGTATATCGTAAGTGGATTTCCAAGCCTTCATTCGCCCTCTTCGCCTTAGCGGCTTAAAGCTTAAACTTCGGTAAGAGGCGGCAACAATGGTTTTGGATTGCCTCTGTTGATGATGTTAGGGTGGCACTAGAGGCGGCAACAGTGGAAAAAAGGAATTGTCTTTGCAATATGTGGGTATGCTTTTCTAAATTGCTTAATGTTTTGATTTTTATTGTAAATCAAGATTAGGGTTGAATCATGTTTTTGTTTTTATGAATTGCTTATTCTGAACCTTGGGTGTGGGCATGGTTTTCTAAATTGAATATGTGGGTATATCAATATTAGGGTTGAATCATGTTTGTGTTTTTATGAATTGATTAACAATATGGTGTTTTACAGGGTTTTGGGAGTTGTTTCATGTAAAGTGAATGACCTTTTAGACGAAAAGGTGAACAAAGTTTCAGAAACCAAGCTTCGAGTAACATGTATTCAATAGGTACTTTAGAATTCAGTCATAATTTTAGGGACTAGGATGTGTGGTTTGAAAGTGGTTATATAATACTCCTTGTTAGGAATACGAAAATCCTAGAAAAGTATCGGTCACTCCATAGATAACTGTCGTTAGCTCGTTAAGTATTATTTGGAACCTTAATAGGCCAAGTTAGGAAAAACCCATGGAAAGCCCATGTAAAGCTATCCATGGCCGGCCATATTGAGGTATTTATACACCTCGCCATGCCTTGGAGAGGTGGTTGGTTGTTCATTTTGTTTCACACACTTAATACATTTTCTCTCATGTTTACTTTCACTCTCTAAAGTGTTCATCCAACCACTCTCTCACTAAAACTACCTCTCTTTCCCTCTTCATGTATGTTATTAGATAGTCTTTAATTGGTATCAAGAGCCATGGAGTGATGTGTTTAGTTTTTGTGTTTTACATTTGATTTGTGTTGTTTTTTCTTGCAAACCGTACGTCCTTTTTCTTATTTTTCTTTGGTTTCGAAGCTTCTTCTTACACTAAAAGATCATTTACATAGAACGGGGAAGATACTGTGTGGAGGGAAAACGTGTTTTATTAAATACAATTCCAAAATTACAACTTTAGTCCCTGGACTATAAGACCAATTCTCCATTTATCCGTTATTGGTTCATTCACCCTCATTGTTGAAATAGTCTTACACCGTAGGTCCTTAACACTTATAAATCAGCCGTTAGCCCTTCAAAGTGAACCGTTATTGCACCGTTAGTCCCTACAACTATAATTAACAACCGTTAATCAATTTAAGTTGTAAGTATAGTAACCGTTCATCCTTTTAGCTCATTAAATCGTTAACAAAATTTCAAATACTTCAAATACAACAACGATTTCACCAACAATTAATTATTTTCACAGTTTATCTTGATTTTATAAAATCCCGCGAAATACTCACGTGTTTTTCGGTTTAAATCATAGATTTGTAAAATTCCGTGATCATTAATTGTTTCGTCAAAACCACAACAAAATCACTTAATCTACTTAAGACCCTTAAATTTCACACATCGAATTTCAATGGAATCTTTGAATTCTAATTCTCAAGAGAGAGAGATGCGTCAGTTGCAACAAATGCAAGACAAGGCAAAGGAAAGTTGCACGATATCATTTCGACTACTTCATTCACACCTCAAGGCTCTTTTAAACAACGACTTAAAAGGAACTTCCATCGAGGGAGGATTCGAACGGGCATTTGCAACACTCTTTGAGCAAGATGTTCAGACCTTCACAAGAACAATGTTCGTAAACTTGGATCAACTAGAAAAACATCTTTCCAAAGAAGAATTTCAAGAACTTGAATCCTCTAGTGCATTTAGAGTACTTTTGCAACAATTTCAGACGTTCCTCTATTCACGATTCTCGTTCGATACTGATGAAGGTCTCATGATACGCAAGTACTTTATTGCATATACAAAGACCGATGTTCCATTATTCCATGATAAACTGATCCAGCACATGGAATCTCTTCGGGAGTCAATTCAGGAAAGAGCAAAGCATAAACGAGAGTATGACAGAAGGATGAATGACAGAATGATGCAGTCAAAAGAGGGAAAGGTTGATTCGAGTAAAGCATTAGATGCTGGTTTGGTTGTTACGGAAAGCAATGAGACAGAATCAGAAAGGCATGTTTCAAGCAGCAGATCCGGGAAAGATACACATGCTGAGGATGCAGATATCAACTCCGTGAATGACAAACAGCCAATGGCTGAGGTACAACTGACTGCTGAACATAATATACTTGCTAATGAACAACAGCATTATGAGCAATCTGAATCCATTTATGACACATATTTGTTGGAAAAGGTTGATAGAAATACCACTCCCGATTATAGGATATGTCATGGGGAGAGAGAGTTGGACTAGGAATGTGTAAAATGTCAAGTTTCATGTCCTTTACTTGATCCATCATTTGATACCATGACAACTGAATTTTCAAACCAATCTCTCGAGTCTGCAAATATTTCCTCAAAGACATTGCCCAACTTCAAAATATTTTTCAAGTATACAACGCCATTGTGTTAACATGGAACTTAAATATCAAAATCAAGCCTTAAAAGACGGGCAACATGGTCAAATTTTGAATGAAACAAGTAATAAAGCCAAGATTAAAAAGGAAATAGAGGTACTTGAAACAATCAATATCGAATTGGAACATAGTGTGGCTAAATTACTTGCAGAGAATAAGAAGTTGCATAAGGAAAATGATCATTTAAAACAGACTTACAAAGATCTTTACAATTCTATCAAAAAGACACGAGTTCAGACAAAAGACCTTAATGACTCACTGATTGCTCAAGTAAATAGTAAGACTGTTGAAAATGCTAATTTAAAAGCTCAGATTCAGGAAAAAGTTTTTGTGAATGTAGCATTGAAAAACGAACTAAGAAAGTTAAAAGGAAATAACGTGGATACTAAGTTTGCAAAACCATCAATCTTAGGGAAACCAGTTTTACAACCACCCAGAAACCAATCAGTGGTTAGACAACCGAATGCGTTTAAATCTAGATCTTCTAGCCTTTGTGGTTGTATAGTACTGTTGTCATCACAAGTATATACGTGAGAGGACTATACAATTGTTTAGGCGGAACTAATCTATGCAGTATATAGAAGAAACAAATATAAACAATGATCCTCTATGGATCTCTCTATTAATAATAAACTGTTTTTGTAATGCGTAATCGATACAAAACCCTAATGCTAAAGGTTTCTTATATAGAGAAGAAACCCTAAAATTGCTAAACAAGATTCCTAATAACGCGTAAGAGATATACATCAATCTCTTCCTAATATATCGTAAGAGATATACATCATCTTCTTCCTAATTATATTCTCATTCCTCCCCCCCCCTCCACCCATATCTTCATGAGATATCTCTAGAATATAACTATAATTCTTGCATTACAATAGTAACGGTCTATAAAATAAGATCAGCAGATTCTTATATCTGTCAGCTAGAAATAAGAAACTGACCAGCTAAGAACATAAATCAGCATAAACCACTTAATTGCTATCAGTAGAAACGAAACATCTCTAAACAGCCAGAAACGGAACTTAGTCGTTTTCAATAATTCCCAACATGAACGACCTAACTTTTCAAAACACGGTTTGCATCCCAAGTAGATGTGATTAACAATTTGCCAAATCTCAGTCAGCTCCTTTTATTGCTAAAGTTAGAGAATCTGTGCTTGAAAAACCCCATCATGTGATTGCACCTGGCTCATCTAGGAATAGTTCTAAAGAATCGTATGGGTCAAATGACATGGCTCATAATTACTATCTAGAGGAAGCTAAGAAAAAGACACAAGACAAAAATAGGAATCTTAAACCTAGGAAAATGCCTTCAGCTAGAACACACCCACTATCATACTACTTGTTACACCAAACCTAGAGCAAATAATCAAACCTGTCTAGGAATTGGCCTGCATCTAAGAGTAGTGAGGAAACGCTAAAAGTTGTGCAAAAAGCAGATCATTCTAGGAATCCTAGTTCATTTTTGGACTCCAAACACTTTGTTTGTTCGACTTGTCAGAAATGTGTCTTTAATGCAAACCATGATGCCTGTATAACAAAATTCCTAAAAGAGGTGAATTCTTGCGTTAAGGTTCAATCCCCTAAGACTAGAAACGTACAACACCCTCAAAACCAAAGATTCATACTCAGAAACCTGGTAAGCAGATTGTTACAGGACATAGGTTTTCTCCTAATAAGTCTTCCGTTGTGCATGAAAAAACAAAAACTCCTAGATCTTGCCTTAGGTGGATACCGACGGGTAGAATTTTTAACACTGTTGGTCTTAGGTGGGTTTCAACTGGAAAGATATTCACCTCTAGCACAACCAAGGTTGACTTTGAACCACTAAATGGTTCAAATGAAAATATCACTAACCCATATAAATGCGATCAAACTCTTAATGTCCGTGTAGGTAATTTTAACTTAAGTGCAGGTACATCTTTCAATCCTAAAAAGGAAAGACTTGGAGTTTGTTTTCTGAAAAGAATGATATATCAGAAACCAAGGGTTCAAGGAATTTACTTATGATAAACAAGATCTATGGCGTATGTAGACAACACTTCAGGCCCCGCTCCTCAAAGAAAAGAAAGGTGTACGCTTCAGTGCGCTTTATCTTTAAAAGAAGAGAAATCTTCTTGTTTTCGACCATTCTCATCAACATTTTATATTTTCCCCTGCTCGGTTCTATTATTAAGTGGATCAATCGTATCTTGTTTAGCTTGTATTCCTTAATTCACATCGTCACACACCTGTCCCCATCCCTCACAAATGCAATTTGTGTAGGGAAAATGTGACATCAACAAATGTATGTGATCAATTATCATGTCAGTTTACATTGTGTCATCTACTCAAATTTGTATGAAATGGTTAAGATGGCTTCTGAACACAGCAGTTTAGGACCCGCACGTATGAATGAATCCTGCAACTAATCAGTTCAGGACGCGTGCACACCCCTCCTCCTTCAAAGACATTTTGTACCTGCCAACTTAAGAATGATTGGGAATCCTTGTCTCAACCATTGTTTGTATGAATTACTCAACCTTCCATCAAGTCGTTGATCGCCCAAGCCCCTGAAGTTATTGCGCCAAATTGCAGATGAAGTTGTTGGAAGTAGCTGCAGAACGCTTGCAATTCAACAGGCGTTCACCTTTCCTCAAAAACTATTGACCAAGTATGCACCATCACCCAGTAACTCACAAAACATCACCTAAAATCAAATCTCTTATCATTTTCTATACGATGTTGAAGAAGAGAATCATGTCCTTAGATGTTGCACACATGATTAAAGATTCATTTTTGGCACATTCCAATTATAGAAATGAGATCTGAAGAATCTTCTTCTTCGGGAAGTCTGTTTTCAAAGTACTTTTGTAATAAGCTATTGGATTTCAAACCTTGTTTCAATAGTTGATTTTAGAAGCTTATTAGTTATAGAAAAAGCTTGCATAAGCTATTTCCCCACAAGGATACAAGAGCTTATTGAAAAATAAGCTTAAAGATCCCTGAAGGGACTGTTTGGGTCTCAGGTTTTGTCAAGTGCTTATTTTAGTTTTTATAGCTTATTTTCTTAAACTTTTGCTTAATTTGTTCTTAAATTAGCTTATTAGGAAAGTTTAAAGTAGTTCTTAGCTTATTAAATCATTACAAGCTTATTCTAGTTCTTTTTAGTTAAACCAAAAGTGACTAAGTCAGTAGCATGTAGCTTTTTCTTAGAACATTTTAATTGCTTAATTAGATTTCAAAATGTGTTTTGCTTATTGTTTTAAGTAGATTTTTAGCTGTACTTTAAGAAGTTGTTAATCTTTAAGCATTAAGTTTCCCCTAGCTTATAGGAATTCAAGCTTAAAGATAGCCATTAGGGCTGTTTGGTTAAATTTCCTCTTAAAAGCTTATTTAGATTTTAAGCTTATAGTTTATATCTCTGTGCTTATTTCTATTAAGTTTAGCTCATTAGGTTAGTCTTAGTATATTAATAGCTTATTGTTTCATTAATATAGCTTTTTGTTAGCTTTATAGTTCTTAAATATTTGAAAAAGTCAAAAATAGAAGTTAAGTGTTTCTGTCAAGTTATAAGCTGTTTAACAGCTTATTTAGGGCTTTTCACAAAACATTTCTTTTATAAAAAGTGCTTATTATCAGCTTTTCTAAAACTTTGCTTTTATAAGTTTTCAAAAATAAAAAAAGGGGGAAGGTGGAAATCGGGGGTGAGCAAGACTCGAACCCCCGACCTCAACACCCTCTACCCCTTTTATAACACACTCCACTACCAACACGCCCTGGGGTCTTTTTCGTTAAACATTTACACAATTTAATACTTATACACGTTTTAGCCCATTTTGCCTATAAGCTGTTTTTAGCTTATTACACAGCTTATTCGATAAGCTGTGTAATCAAGCTTATTTTTCCTAGGTTCTAATTAGTTCAAGCTATTTTCTGTATTTTTTCTAGAATTTTTATAAATAGGTTAGTATTTTTAAACATTTATTTTTGTTAAAAACTTTAAAAAATCATAAAAAATAGAAAAATAATCAAAAAAATATAAATCTTTTTTAGAAAATTTTCTTTTATCATAAAGTTTCTAGGAAAATTAGTTTTGCTTTCGTAGGGTTTAATTTGCAAAATTTCGATTTTTAAAGAACGGGATTCGTTCCCGTTCTCATTTTTCGTGTTTTAAAGCTCATTTCAACTCCGTTTTTGTTCTAGTTTTCTTTAAACTTACTTTTTAGTCAATTAGAGTCTATTTAAAAAGAAAAATTCAATTTAGGTTTAATTTTAGAAATTTAGGGTTTTTAACTGCCGTTTAAGGTTCCCGTTTTGCGTTTTTAGTTAAAGTTTGATTTAAAATTTAATTTCTTAGTATTTAGTTGTTATCATTTGCTTATTTTAATTTATAGAAGTAGATAATCAAATCAATCTTTGTTTCCAATTCAAATCATTGTCCGAACATCAAACGTGGTTTCAATTTCATAAATCGTTGGGGATAACGACCCGTGAATCAAACTTCCCGGTTAATATACGTATTATATTTTATATATATATATATATATATATATATATATATATATATATATATATATATATATATATATTTGTGAAGATTTCTTGTTTTATACATTAGGTTCCTCAAGGGTAATTTGGTAATTTTCCATCATATCATATATTTTATTATTACGTGTGTTGATTTTTACGAATCAGGATCCCTTACTGAATGGATCTTTAACGTTTAGCTTGTAAAGGGTTTGTTACTCTAGATAAATCTAAAGCAACAATGGTGAAACAATGACTAAACACTATTGATTATGCGGAAACACCAATCATATATGTAAGCGAATAACATTAATTAGTAATAAACTATAATAACTTTATTTTTCATAACTTGAATCTGCCTAGGTTACATATTACAAAAGATATGATTGCTTAATCACAGATCTCTAGTCGATCTGTTGTAGTACTACTATACTCTACTAACTATGCCTAGGGTTCTTTTATAGACTAAGGAAACCCTAATGGCTTTTAATATGCGTATAAAGTTCAGTGAATATCCTTTCTAAGATATCTCATGCATATCTCAGTGTCAAAATAAGAGA
This sequence comes from Tanacetum coccineum, assembly GCA_026074375.1. Lineage (NCBI taxonomy): Eukaryota > Viridiplantae > Streptophyta > Magnoliopsida > Asterales > Asteraceae > Tanacetum > Tanacetum coccineum. The sequence goes on along the minus strand of BQNB010004063.1, from coordinate 38,414 downwards.
AATCTTATTTTTATTTATAAAAAAGTTGTCTTCATAATGAATCAGTGTTTTCAGCAATTACAAAAAGATTTTGAAACACAATTCGGCCACTCAAACAATGACAACAGCTCTTTAAATAGAAAACGGGTCATCATTTGAGGGGGAGAATGTGTCATCCAATAATCTTTTAAAATGGTCTTTCAAAATAAGTCACGGAATAAACGGATAAAGTTTTTTATAATGACGGATCACAATTTCAAGGGGAGTTAATTTATATTAACTATAAGAGCTTTAGATGTCATTTATTTTAAACTTTATGGACTTATTTGTAATTTAAGACTTAATTGATTCTCACAGAATAGATTTAACCTTATCAATTCTTCGAACACAATCTCAAGTATATGTGCGTACTAGGTTTTGCTGATTCCTAGGTATCGAAACCAGCAAGGGGGAAGGAATAGATATACAAGAAAGATAATGAATACATGTGATAGAATTCATACCCTATTCTCATTTTAGGTCATTCCGGAAAGACAAAGGTCATAACCGCAGAGAAAATCAGTGTTTATCTTGTTACTTTCGGGTGCACTATTTCAACTACATGGGGGTAGAGATATCTTGTGATTTCAAGTATGCATCATTTAAGATACTAGGGGGAAGTGTTGTAAGAAGATTTATTCTAAGCGTGAGAAGATTGGTTACTGATTCAATAAATGCTTCCTCAAACGGTTAATCACTAAGCTTATTTTTTAAAAGAGAGTAGAATAGTTGACAAAAGAGGTACACATAGGTTTGATAAGTATGATGATTCCTTAAGTTAGTCAGTATTCTGCAGAAAGAAATGAGTACATTTGGGACTTAGTTGACTTAGGTGTTTTCATTTCGACTACTTAGAGGGAATAATTGTGACATCCGGGACTTAGTTGACTTTGGTGTTTCAATTTATATCATCGCTATCGTGAAAGGAGAAATTCGGACATCCGGGACTTAATTGACTTTGGTGTTACGGTTTCGAATTAATTGTGTTCTTCGGATATCATGTTTTTTACATCAAGACTGCTTGAGGCGGCTTGCAAGAAAGCTTTGAATCTACTCAAGAAAGGATTGCTGATTTTGGGGGGAAGCTAAGACAACTTCTTATGAGAGACTACGGGGAAGACCTACGGCTGCTACAAAGAACCATATGATTCGATCATATGATGTTCTCATCATTCAGGTCAAACCTCGTATATAATAATCTTGTGAATATATAAATGTGTAGTGAAGACTTGAAAATTAGGCATATATAGTGTTTGAGTATGAATTTTCAAGAATTTCTTAGTAAATTCAAAATTTTTCAAATTAACATACTCAAACACCATATAATTCCCTCATAATTTGATAGGGAGCATAAAAAATGTTCCTATTGATAGTGTAACATTTTGTCCCTGAACGTTTAATCAATTGATACCCAAAATGTCAAGGGATTAACATTTTAGATAAGGGGAGAAAATGTGATTAAACTGACTTTATTTGTATTGAAATGTGATCATATAAAATGGACTCAATGCACTCTACACTTAGCATGTACTACGATTACGATGCACATGTTAAGGGGGAGCTTTTAGTGATGATGAAAAACTCTCAAAGTGTAAATCTTTTGATATTTATATCAAACACTTTGATTGAACTTTTTAATGATTTTGGTTTTGATTGTGATGGAATACCCAAAAGACCGACCATGTACTTAAATTTATAGAGTTATAAGGTGGTTAGGCATAGGTATTCAAATCCCATGATCCAGCCAGAACCGGAGGGATCTACCCAGGGATATCCACTAGATAGTGTAGAAGTCCTTAGGTATGATACAAAAGGAGAAAAAGTAAGAATCAGGAATAATGCCGACTGAGATGGAGCTAACACTGGAACAAACCCAACAAGGTGTTAGTTATGAAGTCTCGGTAAGCATTGAAGGGGTTGAAGAATGAAAAAGAAATGTAAGGATAAAGGGTGAAAAGAAAGAAGCCCTCTATACACTTAGGCAGAAACCGAAGGGGTTGAAGAATTAAAAAGAAAAGTTAAGATAAAGGGTTAAAAGAAAGAAGCCCTCCTTACACTTAGGCAGAAACCGGATCAATACATCTGCTGTCAAGAATCACAAAGATGATTGCTGACATTGAAGACTGACATCATTGACTTTAGGCTTGAGCTTGTTCCTTTATCACTCCGAGTTAGTTGGTATTGAAAAGGTGGCAGTCTGCTCCAGCCTCCGATCACTAAAACCAACGTGCACATTGAGTCTAGAGCCAAGAGATCATCCATAAATCTCATTAGGACACTTGTTAAAATTATTCTTGCTAAGTCACACAATGTGAATAACAAGATATATATTAAGAGTCCTACGCATTATCCTTGTGATTTTGCCAGAACATCCGAGTGATACTTAAGTATTCACATTGAATATGGAAATCCTGCTTGAGCCAACATCAAACAAGCTCATGGTAGGTGACTTATGCGATTCTCATGAATCAAACTTGTGACAACTGGAAAGCAACAATGGTGCGATTCTATATGAATCAAACTTGTTCCGGGTTATGGATCGACGATTAATGAATTTTGAATTGCTTAAAACTCTCGATATATCACAAAACCACTTTAGCAAGTGACACGTCGATTGATTTTCAAATCAATTTTTCTATTCAATCGGTGAGACAGTAACTCACTGGTTCACTCTTATCGTGTTGTCTGCTTTGAGACGTTCCGATAATGAGAACATGCTGAGTACGATGAATCTAATACATATGTGTTAGAAAGATTCAATACTACAGCTGGAAATCCTGTCAAGAAGATTCTTCTTAAATTGAATCTATCTGATCACAGGTCGATCCTCACGGATTCGAAGGTTACTCCAACTAAACACGGGCGAATGACAAAGCCATATTCGTCCCCCGTTTATAGTTAACGTTTTATTGCAATTCACATAAAGTTGGTCCTTGAGTACCTCGTTTTAGCGGCCTCACAGATTCATAGCCACATGCTCATACTCGACCGACAAATATAAAGAAATCATGAAAGCTCAGGTACATGTTTCAAGACTTTTACCGTACGTCTTTCTTGAAGTGACGAAGCATTAAAGTCAAAGAATTTCAAAGACGTTTCTGTCACTCTGATAACCGAAATTTTTCTCGAAGTGACGAAGTGTTAAAGTTAAAGAACTTCAAGAAAGATGCATCATTAAAGCTTTCAAGCATCAAATCAAGAAAGGTATGAGCATGTCGGTCCAAAAGTCACGAGTTCACAAGATGGCAAAGTTTACAAGATGGCGAAAAGAGATTATGCTTGGTTGATGATCTCAAGGTGCTCAAGATCACATATTCACATACAAGTCAAGATAAAGGAACAAGCTCAAGCCTAAAGTCAATGATCACTACGCAAAGAAGCAAGACAAAAGATCAACTATTACACAAAAAGGACTCAAGATCAAGACAAGAAGCTTCAACGATTAATGATCAAGGTCACAAGGAGAGATCTCTATGATCACCCCTTAGGGGGAGATTGTTAGAAATACAGAAAGTGTTGATCATTTATGAGATCTCAACGATCGTCCCTTAGGGGGAGATTGTTAGGAATTCAGTTTTTAGTGAAGTGACGATCATTATCGATCTCACGAGCCTTTGTAATAGTTAGATAATTTTATGTAATAGTTAGGAAGCTAACCGGGCCAAAGCATAGAAAGCCCATGGAAAGCCCGATTTATCCTTTGTATAAAAGCCCTCTCCACACATAGAGAGGGTGTTGGTTCTCATTCATTTTTCATTCTAATCTAATCTTTTCTTTTTGTTTTACTTTCTCTCTCTAGTTCATCATTTGAGTGAAACTTGGAACCTACAGACAAGGTTACGACGTAACATCATTTTAGCCTAGAAGATTGGAAGCTTACGTAGCAGGGTTACGGTGTAACGTCTTACAAGGGTTACGCCGTAACAATTTTGATTTATATAAATAGAGCCCACATCCAGCTCATTCAGCATTACTCACTTTCACAACTCACAACACAGTTCCAAATGGGTGAACAAAACCCCCAAAGTCCGAAGCATTTCATCAGAAGTCCAAGGGAGAAGTCACTTTACACATTTCTTGTATTTATTCGTTCATAACAGTCACTGTAAGAACAATGATGATTCAATCCATGTCTATGTTTATTAATTCTTGCATTTCTGTTACCATGAGCGGCTAAGCACTCTAACTACTGGCCTAACCCTGTATTTACTATTGTTATGATTAATGTTTCTTGTTCAATTATGGTTCTGTTAGATATCCTTATAGCCTTTCATTGATCCCTGTGTTTTGGTGGTATAGAGGGTGGCTTAGATCTTGTTAATCCTGATATTAGACTTATCATGTTGAACCTGGGATTAGCGGGGTACTAGGGTAGCTTGACATCTATCCCTAGTGAAGCAATTGACCAAATTACCGCCTTTGCCATATTAAATACTTAAAAAGCACAGGAACTCTTTCAGAGGGGGTTAATAATTGGTTTAGATTATAGATTGGTCTTAAGGATAGTTGGGGTTTAACCACTACAAACTTGGATGCCCTGCTCGTGTGATCGTAGGGGAATGTGGGATCGCAGAGTAAGTATAGGACAAACCTCAAATGCCAATTCGGGTCTGTCGATATTAGAACCACTAATGGAACTTATAATTGAACATTGCACAGGAAAATGTACTCATAGCATTAGTAATGAAATGGTTAGGCTAGCACGCTTTTCTCCCTGATTTCTTCTATCACTTTACTTTACTACATTTACTTTTCTATAGTTATTAAAATCAACCTTAAAACCATTTTCAAACGTGACATAATCAAACTAAAACTAATAAACCTTAGCTATTGGGACGACCTCGGATTTACCAAACTACGGCTCTATATACGACCGGGTTCTTTGCCCGTTAGTACGTGTATCGGTAGACAAGTTTTATAAATTTAAAACTTGACAATTAATTATTTAAAACAATTTTACGCATCATGTCTAAAACAGTTTCAATTCAGAATTCTAGCGTCTAGTATGCTTTATGTACCTAGCTTTGTGCCATAGCAGTGTTTAGTAGTTCTAAAGGAGCGTGACACAATTCCGAGAACGCGTTTTCGCTTATGTTTAAAGTTTGTAAAGCTTCAGCGCTCCGCTGCAGGAAAATTGGTGCGCGTCGTTTTGGGGGATCCGTGATTGTCAAAAGATGCCCTTTGTATTGGGTTCTTGCTTGGTTGGATTAAAAACACGTGGCTTGATAACCAATATAGCATAACCCAAAACATATACGACTATTTGTAACAAAATTGGTATTTCAAATTACATAAGAGCAGCTCTTGGTAAGCTCCCTACAGCTATAAAGTGTATCCATACATTCATGTGATGGAGCTTGTACGACATAGATATCGAAGCAAGTACTCCTCGTTTGAAGAGCATGTAGTTGCTAAGTCTCGGTTTAACCTTTTAATAGCTTTCTGCATTGACTTCAAAGCGGGAAGCAGATTTCTTGTGTTTTCTTGAATCGAGTGACCATCAGATGTACAAAGCTACTGTCAAACGAACTTAAGTGGTGCGAAACCTGCAGGGCGATGAAATAAATTTAACATGAAAAACTATATTTGGCTTAAGCCGACTTATTTTTTTTTAGGCAGAGTACTAAATAAGAAAATAAAATCAACATCAATTTTTACCTCTTTATTATTATAAGGTTTACCAAGTTTGTGTTCCAGCATCATGCTGACATATATCACATTTCAAACAACCCACATCAACCTACAACCTTCTCATTGTTTCCTTTGCAAGCTGTTGCTTCTTTTTAAGTTCGTCCACCTTCGTAAGAATATGCAAGCCATTTATAGCCACTTCCTCTTTTGCTTGTGCTGCAGCTTTGTCGCCATATTTCACTTGTTTCATTAAGCTGCTCATGGAGACCATTGTTGAAGGCCATGCTTTTCTGCATAAACTCGCATTTTGTAAAGACAGTCAGCAATCCTTAATTTATTAATACTAAGAAAAACTACAGTAGATTTAATGGGAAAATGCACCCAAAATGTAACAGACTAACTATGTTGTTTCGGAGGTGAGTGTATTATCGTCAAAAATAAAAGTGGGTGTAATGCACATAAAATATGAAAATTGGTGAGACATTTTGTGAAAACTACTGAAAACCCTTAAGACACACCTTAGTCTAGTTTGTCCTAGTTTCATGTAATAAGGTATTACGGCTAAAGCAGGACAGATAAAAAAAAACGTTAATTCCATAAAATGACAGGTACCTTTAACGCCTTGTATAAAAGAATCTAATGTAGCCACTTTATGCCAGACTCGCTTTTTGTATTCTCTGTCAAAGTAATCCGCTGCAATAAGACTATGGATTTTCATAGACTCCATGGATTTATGTTACAAAGTAAATAATTCTATTCGGTATTTTATTTTTCTTAAAACGATAAGACTTACTTGAATATCCAATGTTTCCTCAATAAGGTAGGATAACAGTCATACATGTCGCCATTTGCTGAGCATCGGTCTGATGTTAAATACTTGCCCTGGTTTTTACGTTTCACTTGACAGTTGATTGTATCAATGTATTCCTACGTTTTAGGATAACAGAAGCAGAAACCTACACACATGCCGCATAATCCTGATAGTTTATTCATAAAATGCTTAGCTATATATTACACCCGCTTTTATGTTTCAGGTTATGCTAATTTGTAAGATCATTAACTCAAGTCCTAAACTAAACTTGTCATTGCAGTTGTTATCTTTTTCACGGTATCGCGACTATTGTCCAAACATTCATTGTTGATACACTTCAAAGTGATGTCAAACTTACTAAAAAGAACCTAGTATCAAGCAATAATCAAGCACATAAGCATCATGTCCCTAAATCGTATTCCATAAAATACAAAATAAATCTAGCATTGAACAACAATAATTTCTTTTCAAGGATATTAAGTCAGGTAATTTGAACCACTTTTATGTGTTAAAATAAGAAAACTACTACTATGAAAACCGAATAAAGAACCATGTTATGGAGTGAAGGATTAACATTTTATATATCTTTAAATAATGGTTTATGCAGTAGTAACATATCTTTCTAGATCACCATAAATCAACAGTATAGGAAGTTACTTTGAAACCGACTTTACTATGAGTATCGACAACTAATTAGTACTCCTGAACCCAAATTCTTAAATGAAATGAATTAATAGTATATGTAGCCAAAAATAGCAAAGTCAGTCACGACATGGGCGTCTAACTAATATACCTATCATGAAGTTGTCTCGGTCAAAATTTGAATTAAAAAAAAGCTTTAATATTTTTAAGTAGGTTTCAAAATGTAAGATGATGTCGCGCTTTTGTTGTACCTTACTGGTCTGTGATTTCATATATGTATCTGGGATTCTACCTGCGCATCAATGTTTATCTATGTTGAATATCTTAAATGTGTGATGTGCATTAGAACTGCTTATCTGCATTTTAGAATAATGTTCTTTACCATTATGGCTAAGCTTACCTGATCATCTCGGGTATGGCTATTGGATATGTAATGTTACTTCAAATAATGTAAATTGTGTGAATATCACTAACCTCAAACATTAAGTTAGTGTTGATAACTCCCCATCATTACGTGCAGGGTTTGTGTTGATAACTCCAGGGTGCAGCGAATTTGCAGTAACAGTAAATCCATTTTCCTGCAAAATGGACCGAAAATAAAGGTTAAACAAAAAAGGAAAAAGTCGAATAGATGTAGTATCAGTCTAAGTTATACAACAGCATACATATATCTTAAAATACCTGTTGTTCCATCATTACAAACACGAAAACCAAAACTACAAAAAATTATAATGACATCGTATAACGTTTTACCAGCAAAAATCCGGTTCGTCAACAAATAACCACCGAGTGTTTGTTCAAACTTATAACGTGCTTATGGCTTAAGTGGGTTTCAATGTAGAAATATGAGGGGGGGTTTGTTTCGGCTTATAAAACATAAGCGCATTTGGGCTTATATTTCATAAACCCCAATTTTTCGGGTTATTTTGAGACTTAGGGGATTATATAAGTTTATTTTATCATAATAAACTTATATAAGCCCCCCAAGTCTCAAAATAAGTCAGAAAATTGGGGCTTATGAAATATAAGCCCAAATCAAATTTGATTTTGGCTTATATTTTATAAGCTCTAATTTTATGGCTTATTGTGAGACGTATGAGCTTATATAGGTTTACTATATCATAATAAACTTATATAAGCCCACAAATCTCAAAATAAGCCGGAAAAATTAGGGCTTATGAAATATAAGCTCAAATGGTCTTATGTTTCATAAGCCGAAACAAACACCCCTTAAATAAGCCATAAGCCCGTTATATAAGGTTAAACAAACACCAACTAAGCCGATATACAAAATAGCATATAAAATCGACCGAAAGATATTTATAAAACATATATTAAGAACAAATTAAATTATTAAAAAAACATAAATTATAACATAAAATGAATGAGAAAATGAGGATACCTCTTGTAACAGTTCCCCTAGTGTAGAGCGTGAAATCAAATCAACACAAAATATCATTAAAAACTAAACTTATGATTATTAAGATAAAAGGGGTTTCGAAAGGTGGTGATTATCAAACCTGATACGTTATCCTTCACGTCCCTTCGATGTCCACTAAGGGGGTGTTTGGGTTAGCTTATTTGTAGGGCTTATGGGTGATTGTGTCTTACCCGCTCCTTATTTATTCGGCCAAACACAACCCCTCACCACCACCGTATAAATACCCATTTGTGTTTCAACTAATCTGTTGCATGACCACCATTGGAGCTCGCACATTCATAAAATCGTAGTCAACAACCCATCTTCCTTTCTAGTGGGAACAAAGGAGAGATTTTGTGGTGGTGGATGAACTTTCTGTGGTGGAGATCCGTATTTTTTTTGTTTGATAGAGAAAGGCAAATGAGAGTGAGAGAGAGAATGTGTCGTACAAGACACGTATTTTTCTTTACAGACACGTAAGTCCGGTTGTATCCGGTTCCCCGTAGGGTGGATCGCATTAAATGCAACATCCGGTTTCGGGTTGGGTGAGTGGCTTGCATTAAGTGCATTTAACCGGGCACTCCTGGTTTTTGTATTGCTAACAAGGTTTTTAGCCCGTGCTTCGTTGCGGAGCGCGGGGCTAAAAGGCATTGAGTCAAGAAAGCGCGGAACGCGGGGCTAAAAGGCGTTGAGTCAAAAGGAATCTTGCTTGTGTTTCGTCCCAATTCTGCATCTCCTAAAAGGATACAGCGAGTTATGTGGTATCTTAGTTGGCTGTTTACAAAAAGATGTAATTCAAAAAAAAAATTGTTCATTAAGACACTAACGAATTAAAGCTCGATCAAGTGTTTCTCAAGAATTACAGATTTTGAAACTATGGTATTTGTGACTCGATACATTCCACTTTATCCAGCTAGCAACTCCAACGCCTCGATCGAGCTTCGGGTCACTAAGTCCGGCTATCTTCGACATCGTTGGTTCCCTGGTTTCACCTTGTTCTATATGCATTACAAACATTTGTCTCTGCAAGATCATTAAAAAGCCATAATAATCCAACAGTTGATATATATCTCAAATGACCACATTAAAATTTAAGCAAAATTAACAGGACTTCAGCGAGCACACAACATAAACATAGGCATTATTATGAAGTTTAGGCTACCAGGTACTCTTGAACATGACATTCACAATCTGATGGTTGTGTGTTTTTGGTTGATTTGGTTGTTGGCATTATGAAGTTTAGGCTACCATATCACATCTCACAAAAACACCTTACATATCAAACACACAATCTGATGTTAAACACAAAATAGCCGAGAACCAACACATGCTCTACTTTTCATCATTTCATTAAATAGCCAAGAACCAACACATGCTCTACTTCTCATCATTCCATTTCCACAGCTGACTTTGAGGAGTCAAAGTCATGGCATCATATTTCCAGCACACTTCAAACACACTAATAATTTTTTATCTTTTTCACAAAACTCTCTCACATTTTAACAAAGTAGCAATCGGTGTGAAATATAAAGCCTTGTATTGGTGTCACAAACATAAGAAACAAACAAACATTACAAAAAGTTTCAAATCAAATAAGCACTTATATGTTCATACACCCATAAATCCTAATCATAAAAATTAAAGAAATTAAATCGGAAATAAGCACATATAACATGATTTCGAGCATCAAACAACATTTAAACATTAAAAACAATTCACAATCGAAAACCCACCAAGATTTGTGGCTCAATCGAAATTTTGAAGTTCAAAGAAGAAGTGAAATGTATGACATGTGTAGCATGAAATCAGCTTATTGGTGAAGAAATCATGACGAAACTGCTCGGTCTTGATGGATTTGGACCAGGGGTTAAATGAATTTGATAATTGTACACATGAATATGTAACTGTACTTTTGTATAAAAGGTGCATTATGTTAATATGTTATTAAAAGCTAGAATGATTTACTGTAACAACTAATATTACCATAAGAGAAAAGGAGCCCAAGCCAATGAGAAATGCCACTAAAGTTGGTGCAAAACTGGTAGCTGACATGTAATGCTTGTATTATAGAAGCAGCAAGTTATTTAACATCCTATAGTTGTAGCAGCTAAACACGCGGTTGTGCTCATTGTATATTCGTTCAAACTGCATTTTGTCCTACCTATTTAAACTCTTAACAAAATGGCACAATCTAAATCAAGAAGTAGTTACTGTTACTAACAACCATAGCTATCACTAAGGGTTATCCGACATTTTCCAATTAGGTTTAAAATTTAAAATTCGTTTAAGAGGGTTATTTAATTCATAAAACCAATAAATTTGTTTTTTTGTAAAATCTTGAATCTTAAATTTAATCAAAATATTGATAGAAATGAGACTTCAAAAAGCATGTACCTTTCTTAGAAGCTGAGGAAATATCTAGCATCTGCAATTCTTTGACATGAACAGCTTTTCCTTTATCTATTATTAGAACATAAAGAATCATTATAAGAATACAAACAGCTACTCATAGATAGTGAAATAAGGGTAAGGTATCGTTATTAGTTACAAAAGCATTTCGGCGAATCCTTGTTATAAAAAAATCAAACATTAGTTGAGTTCATTCCTTCGACTTCTGTTTTTGTAGAAGTTGCTAAATCGCATGTGATCCTTATGGTATGAAAGAAACCATGCTTGTGAACTTGTTATTATTAGTTGTCGACGCGCTACTGTGTATATTTCTTATGAATAGCATACCTGATCCATATGGTATGAAAGATAGTGTGAATTGAAGAAAAATGTTGCAGCACTACGCGCTACTATGCATTTGCAGAAAATGTTGCAACGTCTATATCTCGGTGTCAGTGGTGGCAACAGCTTCGGGCGCCGTTTCTTCTTCTTCCTTGATTGGTTGTACTCGGCTATTTCCACTACCACCTGAGTCTCGTTGGCAACAACAACTTCTGCCGGTTGTAGTGCAATGCTTTTCTCCACCGTCATCTTAAATCTGAATTATTTGAAAGGAAAGACATGTATCAGTAGCTTATGTTTACCACATATGTGGGTTTGAAAGTTTAAAATACCAAAGAGCATTGGCTGGAACTGGGTTTAATCCTGAACAATTAATTATTTTTCATGTCCAGTACTCAAGAAAAAAAAGGCAAAGTTTAAAAGATATGATTGTACCACATGAATTCTGTTTGCTTCAGCCGTTAGTGATAGTGTGTGATGTGGGTGCACTTGTTTGTATCCTCGCGCCAGTTGTGAACACGAACGGCCAGTAACTTTGTCGACGGCTGGCGTGAAAACGTTAACTGTCCGTCTGCGGTTCCATCTGTAACCGTGGCTTTGAAATGGTTCCTGTTTTTATAGTCAGATAATAGTCAGTTTCTATTGTCAATTATCGTCACTTAGCAAACCCCCACGAACAAATAAGATGTGAATATAGGTGATGACGGTGGGAAAACCTCACCTGAAATATCATGTTTCATTCGCAATTGGGTCCTTTAGGTACTTGAATTCGCTTAAACCCCAACACTATACACATATAAACAACGATCACTGTTCGGATTATGGGAAGAGGTTGCAATGATGGACCAGGACTTTTTTTTTCTGCGGAAACCATATGCAAAGATAACTTAAAATATTTAACTGGCATTTTTTAAGCATATGAGTACAACAGATTAGCCCAACATACCTTGTTGAGAAGCACGTGCAGCTTCCATATTCGTCGTAGGCGACGTCTTCATCAGAAAACTTATTTCCTCTGCATCTTTTTTATGACTAACAGAAGAAGACTGACCTGCAAAAAAAGAGCTTTTCAAAACAGCTAATGAGAACCATACTCCATAAAATTGCCTTTGCTAACAAAAAAACATACATAATTCTGACTGTTGTACCTTCAGTTTCTACACTTCCTGATTGCTGAAACAGTATGTCAAACGCTATGATCATACCTAGAAATACCAATCATAGCAGTAAGAACATTGTGTCCTACCTAGTAAGCTCAGCAACTGCATTTGCAGCCATTTTGACCTTTTCAAACCCTTGTCATCCAGTGATTCGGTGCAAGGCAACCTGCCAAAACCGGTAAGAAGATTAATAATCATTCTTCTTTTGTTTTTATCTCAAAGGGATCAAATCAAAATCAAGGAATTTAGCTAAAAGAGTGATGGGTCGAACAGGTTGATGCAAAGTATATTTTAGACGTATGGAACTTCCAAAATCATGTCAACTGAAGATCTAGATTATTACTATAATTATATTGTGCATTGTCATCATAACTAATAGATCCATTCTTTATTTAGATATTTTATAAAAAGAGCAAAATAGTGCTAGTGGCTCAACCCAAGCCGCCCTCTTCAATCCTTACTGAAAAATGACCCGTCTAAAGTGGCTCCGTTTCGACCACTTGCCCAACCCGACCAAATCAAGCTTAAAACATAAAAAAAATTAGCATTGAAAGAGTCATACATACGTGTTGTCCAGCAATGTTGTTTGTATTTTCTTCTGCTTATTCAGTTTCAAATAAGCAAGGTGAGAAGTTATAAGCAAAAAAATCCAGATTATAAAAGATGAATAATTTCAATTATTATATAATATCACAATCAAATAGTTTTTAAAAGTTTTGGGCATTCAACTATCACTACTTTGATCACTATGTATCTTGATGTAAATAGCACAATTTTTTGCTTGAGTGGAAAACTACCACAACATTCTTAATGCCATGAGAAACCTTGGTAGAAAATTCAATGTTTTTAAGACAAAAACTAACCAACACGTTTTGACCCATTTGACCCACTCCTTTAACAACCTCCAACCGAAATTAAACATGAAGAAACTAATGAGCATACCGTTTCTTTGCGCCTCCCTTTTTTGAAAAAATAGAAATTAAGCCCAGCTTCTTTATCTTTCTATTCTGACAAACTACCGTCCACCCTCCTTCCGCATCTTTTTTCTCTTTCTTTCTATTCCTGCACATTTCATACATTTAACTCCATAAAACTGAAAAAATTTCGAAGACAACACAAAACAAAGACTGTTGTTTGACATATGTTTGTGGCGGCTTCTATAGCGGGCTTATGGCTTATATGGTTTTTGGCTTATCTTTCATAAGCTCACTTTTTTGTGGGTTATTTTGAAACTTTTCGGCATATATAAGTCTTTTTATGTCATAATGAGCTTATATACACCGGAAAGTTTCAAAAGTTGTCAAAAAAGTGAGTGTATGCAACATAAGCCCAAAACCAAAGTGGTGTTTGTTTCGGCTTATATAGACGGCTTATGGCTTATTTGGCCAAATAACCCATAAGCACGATATATACGCCGAAACAAACACCTTAATAACTCAAATTATGTTCATGACGGTAATGTACATGTTTGGCGCATAATGCGCCTCGTGTGGCAGTGATTGCAGGTCAACAATTTCATGGCCAAACAACTACTTATACATTGCTGGAATATGCAGCATTAAAGTGAGCACCAAACGCTCCTACTGCAGCAACCAAACGCTGCTTGCTGAATACGAAAAGACTAACAGTACCTGTAGATGCACAACTGGGCTGACTGCATGCCACTAACGTTGTCGCGTCCAGCAATACTTCCTCAGATGCAACAAAATATGTGCACGAAACCTGTCAAAGGAAAAAAAGAGCATATGGCATAAAGATGTGTGCATAAAAACTTTCAAAATACATACAAACAAAAAGAGCGTTTGGCATAAATATATGTGCGTAAAACCTTTCAAAATACCTACAAACAAAAAGAGCGTTTGGCATGAATATATGTGTGTAAAACCTTTCAAAATACATACAAATAAAAAGAGCGTTTGGCGTAAAAATTTGCAAACATCACTTGATATCAAACAATCAGAATTTAGCTTGATAAAATACTACGAATTGACTAACTGGCCCTTAGATACTAAAATACGCAAGAAGCACATAAGTTGGTTACCTAATTGTTAAAGGGTATGTCAGATAGCCCCTTTTTCTGCTACTGTTCTTATGCGTCTCATAATCACCCCGTCCTTCCTCTAACTCAAATTTTACATACAAAAACTCATGAATACCACGTGAAAACGAAAACAATAACCACGCGGAACCTGCAAAATTGCTGAACCCAAAACAAAAATCACCAACTCAAATTTTATAAAGAAAACCCTAAAAAAATGAAAACCCTCAAAGATGTAATTAGGGATGATTAAACTTACAAAATTGATTTAAGTAGAGCTCAACGCATGCAATTTATGATTTTCTTTTGCAATATTTATCATTTTCTTCACTATCCCGGAATTTTCCTGACAAAATTGAGAAATAAAATCTGAGAAGAAAAAACCCCTAAAATCTACCATATAACTACAAATATTAACATTGAAAAAAACCCCCCTAAAATATTAGAGAAAAAAACCCAAAGAAAAACCCTTAAAAATTGGCTAACAAAGACGTACCTGATGATTTTTGGTCTTCTTCTCCATCTTGAATTGAAAATAACAACAAAAGATTGAGAGAGTGGAAGGATAAATTTGAGAGGTGTGTGCGTTTTTGGGGCGGTGGAAACTGGAACTCAGAGGGAGATAAGGGAAGAGGGAATCCCTCTAATAACCTTTTTTGTGATTTGAAAGAGATGTGGGAGGCGACGATGGATTTGAGAGAACTGTGTGTTTGATTCTTCATTGAGATTTGGAGAAGAAATATTGGGGCGGTGGAAGAAAGGGAGGAGAGATACGTGTTGAAACATAAGGAAACGGGTCGGGCGGGTATGGTGCATTAAAACACATTTAATGTTGCCTCGGGGCAACGATCTTACTGATTAATATATATGTATAATTATAATTATTTATTATAAATATTTACTTATATTACTTATCTATTTCCTGTAAATAGTATAAGTATGTATCGTTGAGGTATCAGATTGATAAGATATTTTGGGGTGAGACGTCAATCATCACACCAATTGTTATGGGTAATTGTACAGCGCATATAACCTCTATGCATCAAACGTGAAGACTGTTTTGGAAATGAATGATTAAAATGAGACATTAACTGGACTAGGTCGTGTACGGACGTCGTTGCATTTGCTTGTGTAATTGAGATTTGGTTGCTTAAGACTTGCTTAAGGTGAGTTCTCATAGCCCTATTTTTCTACTGTTTTTCCATTGGGGGAAAATGATACTCAAATGTGTTTTGAACTGTTTTCTTTTGAACTGTGTAAAACGTGGTTTTGTTTTTGGGACAATTATGTGCTTATGATTGCTATGTGAATATATGTGATGTAACTTTACTTGCGTGTACTGTGTTTGGCACGGAAAGGGTGATTGGCAAGGAATTACCGTGTCTATTGTGATTTTACTTGCGTGTACTGTGTTTGGCACGACAAGGGTGATTGGTAAGAAATTGCCATGTCTAATTGTGGTCATGCCCTAATATAGTGCTCCAGATGGTAGGCCTTTTAGGTGCGTAAGTGACATATTGTGTTTTCATGACTAGCGGGGATGCTAGGGCATGGTGATCGACTAGCGGGGATGCTAGGTCGTGTTTACATGATTAGCGGGGATGCTAAGTCATGGGTGATTTGCATATATTCACTGTCATATTGCACTATTGTCCACTGATTTGAGATATTGGCACAACTTTTGGGTTTAAGGTCAAACCTACAAGCTCACCAACATTATTGTTGACGTTTTCGAGTATCATTTTCAATGTTTAACTCTGCAGAACTAAAATATAAGTGCAGCTTACATGGCAAAAGCTGCGGCACTTATAAACCTGCAGAAATAATAACCACCGTTTAACGCTGCAAAACCTGCAAACTATAAATACAAGCACAGATGATGCTCGAGCACTCATAAACCAGCAAACCCATTCCAGGTGGAAATTGAAACGCAATATCTTTGTACATGGAAAAATTGATACTTTCAAAACTTCATAAAAACAAATCCAAACACCCATTGACATGCATAATGCAGACACAAACCATGCCACTTCAAATGGAACTTCATCCCAACTCTAAACACGCGTTTGCCTGCATAAATCAGAAACAAAACGCTCAAGCACTCATAAACTAGCAAACCCATTCAAGGTGGAATTTGGATCGCAATATATTTGTACATGGCAAAATTTGATACTTTCAAAACTTTACAATAACGAATCCAAACACCCATTGACCTGCATAACGCAGACACACGCCATGCTACTTAAAAT
Organism: Tanacetum coccineum; assembly: GCA_026074375.1. Lineage (NCBI taxonomy): Eukaryota > Viridiplantae > Streptophyta > Magnoliopsida > Asterales > Asteraceae > Tanacetum > Tanacetum coccineum. The sequence goes on along the minus strand of BQNB010004063.1, from coordinate 21,715 downwards.
GGAACTTCAACCCAACTCTAAACACACGTTTACCTGCATAAATCAGAAACAAACATGACAGTTCTAACGGAACATGACCTAGATCATATAATTCAATACCATTATATATAAAGCATCACAAATTCTAAACACAAAGGTATAATGTCTGACTTCATTCCTTTTAAAACATTACAACATTATATAAAATGTTAACATCATAACATCTTAAAACCATAAGTTTGATTATTCAAAAACCTAAAACATCATAACAGAAAACAAACAAACCACATCCAAAGATTAACCAACTTGAAACCCTATGATCAGACGTAATCCGGATAGAGAAAACAAAAGACCAGGACCTATGACACCCTACTCCTTTTCTTCCATATCAGCCATGTATCCAGCCTTCAGAGGTATCCTAACATTTGTTCCAAAAGTCCAAGCTTGGTAGAATCATGAGCAGCAATCTCTCTCATGTAATTCAAAGACCTCAAAGCATCTCCCCGCTCTCCCAGTGCCTCCAACTCTGCTATCAACCTCCGATGCTTACTCAGGCTAATCCTAAGGTGAAAAAAAAATCACATATTGCCCCCACAAAAAATTATTCGTCACTATGCGCCCGAGAAAACCACACCATCATCTGATCCTGCAGACGAAAGGATTTGGCGTCCTTCGTTAACTGATCCAAAAAGCAGCCATTGGAAAATAAGTTATTAAAAGACTATAGATGTAAGTATGATATGAGAAACTACAACACAATTGAGATATAAATATGCAGACTTACTTACCGTTACTCTTGCAAGTAGAAGCTAAAAAGGCATAACTGCAAACAGTAGATAATGAGGCCCAAACTCAGTAATACCTGCTGAAAGAGTTAATACATGACATTTAAACATATCAATAACATTTAACGGCTCCTTTCAGAAACTTAAACCTTTAATCTGCATCGTTTGCTCTCACCTATAATAAACGGTAACTAAGATTGATGCAGATAAACCAATACCAAACTCAAATTCACAAATATTCGATACCATTCTCAATTGTTCAATGAGTAAGTATAAAAAACATTCAAAAATCAAATTAATTTCCAAACTATTTAAAGCTTAGTATAGAATTCCTTTGATCCAAACTCATACAAATTACATATATCATTATTAACAGTTAAAACAATGCTACAAATGGTTATACCATATACGAATCTATGAAGAATAAGAAAGAGCCAATACATAATTAAATATTTTTAGCTACCCATAACCAAATTCACCCATACCTTATGAACAAAAATGAAAATCAGACTTGCTGCACCTCTTTATCTGCAGCCAATAACCAAACATGCCAATAGTCTGAAACGCCAACCTCAAGTACCAAACTTTCGTATGGAAAACGAAAATCACAAACACACTTGCTGCGCTTCCTTATAAACATCATCCATTACTATCAGAATGGCTTGAGAACCAAGATTAACAAACATCATCAAAACAAACGCATCAACACAAACCTTCCCTAAACAAACCTAAGCGCCTCTTCCATCACTTCCACATGTCCCTACTTCATGATAACGACCTCCTCAGTCTAACCAATCAAGTCATTCAAATGTTTACACCCTCCATGCTTTCTTGCAAACACTGCAAACTAAATTACACCTCCAATTGATCAGGCTGCTCATGGAATATATACACATGGAAAACAACCAAAATACATACAACGCTAAATCTCAAAATATCACACAACATTCAACACTTCCTAATTCTCAGGAGCATATTTTTTTCTCTGACACCCATCTAACAAGTACAAAACTAGAAGCATTACACATGACTAAAACTTGATAAAGCCTATAACTTGATATAACTTAGAAACTAAACTAAGCGTCAAACGAACAAACAAATATTGTATCCTTAAATAAACGCAAACAGCCCCGACTGTCTACCAAATAACAAAATTACCTCAAAATATCTTCCAACTCAATCATTTTGAGCAACTAAAAATGTAAATCTAGTGCGGTACAATACATTATACCCTAACAATTACAGGATGTTTGGCATTGTGGATTCAAGTTGTTTCGCAACCCATACATAACCAAACATTAAGACACAACACTGAATTGCTACATTACACACATCAAAAACTTATATGAAATGCTTATTGGATGCCAATCGCATACGAAGTCTCCAGAGCCGTGATTACTACAACCTTCCTCCCTAGAATAATCTTGGGAGTATGAGGGGCTTATTGGATGCCAATCTGAACAATAAATAACAAAATCAGATAACAATCATTCATCACAAACACTAAACACAATAATAAGAATAAATAAACAAAAACAGAAAGAATGCATGGATTGAAACTAAAACATTGACATCAACATTCATTAAAAACCATCATATCCATACACATTCCATACTTCCTACACGATACCAACAAAAACTACCATTTAAAAACACTTAAAGATACAGAAAAGATAACCACTAGAACAAAAGAAACCCCATCACCTTCTTTAAACATTGTTTATTGTTGCATCCATGATCTCTAAATGAGATTCTTTCACGACAATATCCTCTAACACCTCAGCAATCACTTCATTTAACACCATCAGCTTATTGTTCTCAGCACGCCTGTCATCCCTCAAACACATCAACGAATCATAAACCTCATCCTGATCCGGCATGGCTTCCATCTCTGTAATCATTGCATTAATCTTAGCTAGGACATTCCTTGCCGCTCGAGCTTCATCACGTTAACGATTAACAAAATGACAGGCTTCATCAATTTGCTGCAAGATAAAGAACTTCATGTATTTTGGCACTTCCGTCTCACCGCTAAACTCTATAAGCTCATCGACTGTGCGCCTTGCAACTGCATTTGGTAGTCCAAGGGCTGCCATTGCTAAAAATTATGGTAAATATTAGATTTGATATAGAAAGGTAGTTTTTGGAGCAAGTGAGGAGATAAGCATACACATACAAGGTATATAAAGGGATTTTTATGGTGGTAAGTTATGTAGAAAACCATCATTTTAATTAAACGTCAGGCGGCGTTACAGATTCAGCCATTAATCCGCACTCACATCATTTAAATAAGGGAAACTATGAGAAGATAAGTACCGAGAGGCAGCAACTAAGACCTTGGAGTTCCTAAAATCAACAAACTAAACCCCCATACTTTAGGAAACTAACAAACTAAACCCCTTACAATTATATCTTAACCAAACCAAAACCCTCAACAACACTATCTCTTACATTATCAGAATAAAAACATAACTACCCCTTTTGCTCTACATTAGGTTTAACCAACGGTCTCATGTCAAACACCACTAACTATTAAAAAAAAGAGGAGAATATCACACACAAACATACAAATAGCTTTAAAAATTCAAAACATGTGCATCGCACGGGTCAACACTATCTCTTACATTACTGGAATAATAATTTAAGTGAATAATAAGACTGATAAACATACGTTATAATGTTTTTCAAATCTTTTGTGGCGACAGTTAGAGAACCGAATGTCATGGATCAAACCATAAGTCATATTCATATACTCAATGATGGTTATATTGTTGTTCCCTTTAAATGTGATATAAGGTTTATCAAATTAAACTAATCACTCAACATAGCAACAAAGTGAGTTTTAAACATATACATAAAGCAATATAAAGAACAGTTTAAAACACACACAGAAGTAATATTTCAACATATAGGTTCTTATTAGAATCAAATAAAGAATCTATGACACACCTTGCTTGCAGAATAGCAAGGTGGTTGAATGACAATTGAGGTTTTATCTCCTTCAAACTTAAACTCTTAACCAAAGTCAAGAGATTAAGAAAACAAACTACTTATGACTAGAACTGAAGCTTCAGCTTTAGCAGTTTTGTTCAGTTTATTTGAGAGATACGAGAGCTCTTCAATGTGTTGAAGAGTTAGCTCTTTACTCTTAATATCCCTGTGACATCCGTGATTTAATCTGGTTGGTGATACCTTTAGAAATGGCTAAGAGTTCATTTTGTGTGATTTTTGTGTGCTATTTGTTATATATGTGTGCTAAGTAGTTTGAATAGGTGCATGATATCATTTTGAGGTGTCTTTAAGAAAAGTAGTTGTACTTCTATACCAACTTTAGAAGTACCTTTTCCCAAGGAGATTGCTTTATTCCTTTTGACATAAAGTAATTTTTTTCCACGCACTTGAAACCTTCTTGGAAAGTGGTACACAACACGTTTATCTTCTGTTTAAGGGAATGGACTCGTCAACTTGGAATTGTCAAACAATGCTTGAACTGAAGCTCTTTCCAAATACCTTCTTCAGTTTCTGTACCGCTGCATAAACTGAAATGAAGATACTTCCCAATCTTCTAAGGACCTGAAAAGCTGACGCTGAAGAAACTTCAGCGACTCAATCTGAAAGACTTCAGCTTGAGAAATACTTAGGGGATTTTATGTTTAAATATACTGAAAGACTAAGGGCTTAGGAACTGAACCCAACAATCTCCCCTTATTTGAATATACAAATAGCCTAAGTTAAAATCAGTTGTAAGTGAGCAAAACAACTTCTTTTTACACAATTAATGTACATTGAACAACATAAACTGATAACCTTTCATTTTAACTTTCATTACAATACACATTCAAAAGATAAAGTTATTACAAAAGATTACATTCTATTGCCTCAACTGCTCAATGACTCTCATCTGCTTGAGTGGGTTCAAGTTTCTCTTATCATTTTCAGCAAGCAGAAGAGAACTAAAGGTCCTGGCATGGTCATCAAGCCCTGGACCGTGGTGAAGGTTGAGGTTGAAGAAGATTTCTTATATAGTATATAACATGGTGTTTGAGAAATCTCTAAAGTCTTCAATGGTAATAAAATCCTGTCTGTGATATAAGTTAAACAAAATCATACCTAAGACAGGTTCATTAAGCACATTACCAGCTGGATGATCTTCATATTTAACGGATGACTTGAGCCTTTTGTTAGCTTTGAAAAAGTCATGAATGTCATCAGCATGCTTTCTTTTCTTGTTTGCCAGATTATTCAGTCTATCCAAAGGATCCTGTTTATTAGAGGTTATCAAGTCTATTCCCGCTCAGCTTAGTTGTCTACGAAAGATAGTCAATTCTTTCGTGTAGTTGGGTTTAGATGGACGTCCATCCTTTTACATTTTTGTTAGGGCAGGCTTTTAACAACTTCTCTCATTCACTTTGATGTAAGCACTGCTTTTTGTGTAATCAGGAATGATTTCACTTGTATCATCCTCTCTATATACTTTCAAAGTAATTGGACCCTTTCTGGTCAGGATATCACAGTTGATGATTCTTGATTTTGATCTTCTATTTAGAATTTTATCATAGTATCTGTCATATTGTAATTTATCATTATAGTACTTGTTTACCACTTCAAGACCAAAAAGATCAATCAGCTCTTCTTTCCTTATTTCACTTTCACATCTGGCAGCTTTAGCTTTGGCCTCTTCCTCTATTTTTATTTGTGCATTTATTTGTTCTTCAGTTAAAGGGACATGTTCTCCATATTTAGTGACAAAGTCAAACTTTTTCAAATCCTTTTTCTTAGAGGATTCAACCCTGGAACCAGGGACATGTGTTGTCTCATCATCAGAATCACTTTTTGTACTCTCTTCTTCAACATCCTTTGAAGACATGGCCTTTTTTCCCCTGTCTATCTTTGTTTGCTCCTCTTTAGGTTGAGAGGAGCTTTCTGGTAGATTTAAGAGGAAGGGAGATTGCATGTGAGTAATGGTTGTGATAATTGGTGGAATAGATGATGATGTTGTTTTAGGTTGTGGTTTGTTCAGGTTTTGTCTTTCTACATTCTTTTCAGCTCTTCTTTGAAAAAGCTAGGAGATTGTTGCTTGATTTGTTTTCTTCTCCCCCTCAGCAGGCATAGTGCTAGCTTGGCCTGCTGAAGGAACACTTTGATCTCCGGCTTTTAATGTAGCTAAATGTAAAACCTTAGTAAACATGTTCAAAGCTTGTGTTACCTTTAGCAACAGACTTGGAAGAGCATCCAAGGTCTTTAGTTTAGCTTGAACTGATGCAACTTGATTTGGTATTAAAAGAAATTATGTTGGAAGTTCCCACTGAAGAGTCTTCAGTTTAGCAACTTAAGATGTAAGACTGGTGACAATCGTTGTAAATTCTTCCAGCTTTGTAGGAAGTTCTTTCAGATACCTAAGAACTTCGATTTCAAGTCCATGAACTTGTGTCTTAAATGCTTTAACTTCGCCAGTTAGTTCATTAAACTTCGAGGGGAGTTCCTTCAACTCAATTGGTAGTGAGCTGCTAAAGTCATGAGCTGATAAAATCTTTGAAAATTCAACAGTTAGAGATTTTACCAGTAGCTCATTAAGTTATCCCATATTGGGAGAGGGAGGTTGAGCTTTCAGTCAAGCAATTTTAGCTTCAGCTTTTGTCTTCTTAGTTTCTAGTGTATGCTTTTTGAGATCGGAGAAGAAGAACTGATAGGAATCTAAAAAAGGATCAGTCACTCCACGTATTTTATGTTTCTAGCTCGTAGTCCACAAAGTATTATTTAGTAAGCTAAGCGGGCCAAAGATAAGCATAAGCCCATGGAAAGCCCATGGCCCTAAGCCTTTAACCGGCCACCATAGGTGGTATATAAACCCTTTCCATGCCATGGAAAGGGTGTTGGTTGTTCATTTTATTTCACACTCTTAACGCATTTTCTTTTTATGTTTACTTTCTCTCTCTAAAGTGTTCATCCAACCACTCTCTCTCTAGAAATACCTCTCTTTCCCTCATCAAGTATGTTATTAGATATTCATTAATTGGTATCAAGAGCCATGGAGTGATTTGTTTAATTTTTTGTGTTTATCTTTTGGTTTGTTTTTCCTTTTCAAACTGTACGTTTTTTTCTTCTTATTTTTTTTGTTTTCGAAGCTACTTTGCACACTAAAAGATCATTTACTTAGGTAAATTTGATCTAGTATCCTTGGATATAGGTGTCTTAGCTTTGGATCAAAGAAATACATCTTTTTGTGTCTCATTTTGTGTTATTTTAAATTTTTTGGCTTAAAAACCATAAAGTTTACATTTTAAGGTACCTATAGGTTTAGTAATACTAGTTGTACAAGAAAATTTAGGAAAAAACAATCAAAAGTTAGTCTTTTGTGTTTTAGAGATTTTGTGTTTGTCACTGGATTTGCAGATGCAGGATTGCAGTGAGGCATATCAGTTGTCCGGATTAGTAGTTGCTAGGATTAGTAGTTGGTAGGATATTCTTAAGTTTCCTATTCCCCCCCCCCCCCCCCTCCCCCCCCCCCCCCCCCCCCCCCATATTCGTGCCCCCCCCCCCCCCCCCCACTTATTCGCAGTTGGCAGGATTCGTAGTTGGCAGGATTTGCAGTTGGAGGGATTCGCAGTTGGCAGGATTCGCAGTTGGCAGGATTCGCAGTTGGCAGGATTCGCAGTTGGCAGGATTTGCAGTTGGCAGGATTCATAGTTGGCAAGATTCGCAGTTGGCAGGATTCGCAGTTAGCAGGATTTGCAGTTTACCGGATTCGTAGTCTCCAGTACTCACCGGATTCGCAGTTCAAGTGTCAACCGGATTCGTAGTCTCCAGTACTCACCGGATTTGTAGTTTTATGTACTAACTGGATTCACAGTTTCAAGTGTTAACCGGATTAGTAGTTTCCAGTACTCACCGGATTCGCAGTTCCAAGGTTCACCGGATTAGCAGTTTAACAAGGTTCACCGGATTAGCAGTTTTACCAAGGTTCACCGGATTAGCAGGTTTCTAGTGTCAACCTAACTCGCAGTTTTCCAGTGTCAACCTAACTCGCAGTTTTCCAGTATCAACCTAACTCGCAGTTTTCCAGTGTCAACCTAACTCGCAGTTTTCATGTCAACCTAATTAGCAGTTTTCAGTGTCAACCTAATTAGCAATTTTTTAGCGTCAACCTAATTAGCAGTTTTCTAGTGTTAACCTAATTAGAAGTTTTCCTAGAAAACCAAATTTGAAACTTCACTTAGACTAAAGTTAAAACACATAAATTTGCTAACATAAATTATACGGTTTATTTCTTTGATTTGTAAAATCTCGTGAAACATTTATTTGTTTTCTCGGTTTAATCAAGAATTGTAAAATACCGTATAGTTTCAAGACATAAAACACACAAAAGACAACTCACAACAACACAATTACTTTCAATCACCGCTCAATCAAAAAGTAATCTTTTACATACCAATTTCACACATCGAATTTCAATGGAATCTCTGAATTTGAATTCTCAAGAGAGAGAGTTGCATCCGTTGCAACAAATGCAAGACAAAGCAAAGGAAAGTTGCATGGTATCTTTTTGACGTCTGCATTCACACCTCACGGCTCTTTCAAACAACGACTTGAAAGGAACTTCCATCGAGGGAGGATTCGAACGGGCATTTGCAACACTCTTTGAGCAAGATGTTCAGACTTTCACATGAACAATGTTTGTAAACTTAGATCAACTAGAAATATATCTTTCCAAAGAAGATTTTCGAGAACTTGAAACCTCTAGTGCATTTAGAGTACTCTTGCAACAATTTCAGACGTTCCTCTATTCACGATTCTCGTTCGATAATGATGAAGTTCTCATGATACGCAAGTACTTTATTGCATATACAAAGACCGATGTTCCATTATTCCATGATAAACTGATCTAGCACATGGAATCTCTTCGGGAGTCAATTCAGGAAAGAGCAAAGCATAAACGAGAGTATGACAGAAGGACGAATGACAGAATGATGTAGTCAAAAGAGGGAAATGCTGATCCAAGTAAAGCATTAAATGCTGGTTTGGTTGTTATGGAAAGCATTAAGACAGAATCAAAAAGGCATGTTTTAAGCAGCAGATCTGGGAATGATACACATACTGATGATGCAGATATCAACTTCGTGAATGACAAACAACCAATGGCCGATGTACAACTGTTTGCTGAACATAATATACTTACTAATGAACAATAGCATTCTGAGCAATCTGAATCCGTTTATGACACATATTTGTTGGAAAAGGTTGATAGAAATACCATTCCTAAATCAACAGATATGAGTCATAGGGGAAGAGAGATTGACCAGAATGCTAATGCTGAAAAATGTCAAGTTTCATGTCCTTTGCTTGATCCATCATTTGATAACATAACAACTAAATTTTCAAATCAATTTCTAGAATCTGAAAATATCTCTCTCAAAAAGACCGTTGCCCAACTTCAAAAAGACTTTTCAAAAATGGAAGCACATTATGTTAACATGGAACTTAAATATCAAAATCAAGTTTTAAAAAATGGGCAACATGGTCAAATTTTGAATGAAACAAGTAAAAAAGCCAAGATTAAAAAGGAAATAGAGGTACTTGAAACAATCAATATCGAATTGGAACATAGTGTGGCTAAATTACTTGCAGAGAATGAGAAGTTGCATAAGGAAAATGAGCATTTAAAACAGACTTACAAAGATCTTTACGATTCTATCAAAAAGACATGAGTTCAGACAAAAGACCTTAATGACTCACTGATTGCTCAAGTAAATAGTAATACTGTTGAAAATGCTGATTTAAAAGCTCAGATTCAGGAAAAAGTTTTTGCGAATGTAGCATTGAAAAACAAATTAAGAAAGTTAAAAGGAAATAGCATGGATACTAAGTTTGCAAAACCATCAATCTTAGGGAAACTAGTTTTACAACCACCCAGAAACCAGTCAGTTGTTAGACAACTGAATGCGTTTAAATCTGAACAACCTAACTTTTCAAAACCATGGTTTGCCTCCCAAGTTGATGTGAATAACGATTTTCCAAAACCAGTCACTCCTCATTATTTGCCTAAAGTTAGAGAATATGTGCTTGCAAAACCCCATCATGTGATTGCACCTGGCTCATCTAGGAACAGTTCTAAAGAATTGTATGGATCAAATGACATGGCTCATAATTACTATCTGGAGGAAGCTAAGAAAAAGACACAAGACAAAAATAGAAATCTTAAACCTAGGAAAATGCCTTCTGCTAGAACACACCACTCTCCTAATACTTGTACACCAAAACCTAGGAGCAATAATCAAACGTCTAGGAATTTGCCCGCATCTAAGAGTAGTAAGGAAACGCTAAAAGCTGTGCAAAAAGCATATCATTCTAGGAATCCTAGTTCATTTTTGGACTCCAAACACTTTGATTGTTTGACTTGTCAGAAATGTATCTTTAATGCAAATCATGATGCCTGTATAACAAAATTCTTGAAAGAGGTAAATTCTCGCGTTAAGGTTCAATCCCCTAAGACTAGAAACAATAACAAACCCGTAGAACCAAAGATTCATACTCAGAAACCTGATAAGCAGATTGTTACAAGACATAGGTTTTCTCCTAATAAGTATTCCGCTGTGCATGAGAAAACAAACACTCCTAGATCTTGCCTTAGGTGGATACCGACGGGTAGAATTTTTAACACTATTGGTCTTAGGTGGGTTCCAACTGGAAAGATATTCACCTCTAGCACAACCAAGGTTGACTGTGAACCCCCAAATGGTTCAAATGAAAATATCACTAACCCATATAAATGCAATCAAACTCTTAATGTCCGTGCATGTAATTTTAACTTAAGTGCAGGTACATCTTTTAATCCTAAAAAGGAAAGACTTGGAGTTTGTTTTCTGAAAAGAGTGATATATCAAAAACCAAGGGTTCAAGGAATTTAGTTATGATAAACATGAACTATGGCGTCTGCAGGCAACACTTCAGGCCCCGTTCCTTAAATAAAAGAGAGGTGTACGCTTCAGTGCGCTTTATCTTCAAAAAGAAGAGAAATCTTTGTGTTTTCGACCATTCTCATCAACAATAATATATTTCCACATGCCCGGATATTATACAAGTGAATCAACGTACATTAATTTGTATTTTAGCTCACCTGGTTAATCAAAAATGGCAATCACATATGTAATTTTTGAAGGGGAGAATAGTGAACAAAATTTGGTCAAAAGTTGATTGATTTTTCATAATGGTCAATATGGCTTCTGAACACAGCAGTTCAAAACCCGCACTTCATGAAATGACTCTTGCAACAATTTGTTCAGGACTCGTACCAAACACTCCTCCTTCAACACTGTATGTACCACCTTCAAGAACTGATTGGGATATTTTGTTTCACCACTGTTTGATGAATTACTCAATCCTCCACCTAGTGTTGATTTACCAGCCCCTGAAGTCATTGCTCCAATTGCTGAAGTAGTAGCTCCAGAACCTGCTGCATCAACTGGTTCACCTTCCTCAACTACTGTTCAAGATGCACCATCACCTAGTAACTCACAAACTTCACCCGAAACTCAATCTCTTGTCATTTCTATCGATGTTGAAGAAGAGAATCATGACTTAGATGTTGCACACATAAATAACGATCCATTCTTTGGCATTCCAATTCCAAAAAATGATTATGAAGCATCTTCTTCTTCGAACGTTATTCCCACCATTGTGCACACTGCTGCTCTTAACTCAGAACACGTTACCAAATGGACCAAGGATCATCCTTTAGACAACATCATCGGTGAACTCGGAAGACCTGTTTCCACAAGACTCCAACTCTATGAACAAGCTTTATTTTGTTACTATGATGCTTTTCTATCATCAGTTGAACCTAAGACTTATAAAGACGCATTAACTCAAGCATGTTGGATTGAAGCAATGCAAGATGAGTTAAATGAATTTGAACGTCTTGAAGTCTGGGAACTTGTTCCTCGTCCAGATAAAGTAATGGTCATCACTTTAAAATGGATTTATAAGGTGAAACTTGATGAAATGGGAGGAATTCTGAAGAACAAGGCTTGCTTGGTTGCTCGTGGTTACCGTCAAGAAGAGGAAATTGATTTTGAGGAATCTTTTGCTCCAGTGGCTAGACTTGATGCTATTCGAATATTTTTCGCATTTGCTGCTCACATGAATATGATCGTCTACCAAATGGATGTTAAGATGGCATTCTTGAATGGCATTCTGCGCGAAGAAGTTTATGTCAGCCAACCAGACGGGTTTGTGGATAAATACAATCCAAATCATGTGTACAAGCTTAAAAAGGCTCTCTATGGGTTGAAACAAGCTCCTTGCGCGTGGTACGACCTTTTGTCGAAGTTTCTACTCTCTTAGGAATTCTCTAAAGGAACCGTGGATCCTACATTGTTCATCAGAAGACAAGGCAAAGATATTCTCCTGGTACAAATCTATGTTGATGATATAATCTTTGCGTCTACTACACCGACCAATTTTAAAAAATAATGTGTTCAAAGTTTAAGATGTCGATGATGGGCAAAATATCATTTTTTCTATGACATAGATTTCACAAAGTCCTAGAGGCATCTTTTTAAACCAGTCTAAATATGCTCTAGAATCTTTGAAAAAATATGGTATGGAATCTAGTGACCCCGTGGATACTCCCATGGTAGAGAAATCCAAACTAGATGAAGATACACAAGGGAAATCCGTTGACCCTATACACTATCGTGGAATGGTTGGCACCCTTATGTATCTCACAGCTAGTAGACCCGACCTAACATTTGTTGTATGCATGTGTGCTCGGTATCAAGCAAAGCCTATCGAAAAGCACTTACATGATGTAAAAAGAATCTTTAAATACCTAAGAGGAACAGTTAATAAGAGACTCTGGTATCCAAAGGATTCTTCTATTGCTCTAACAGCTTATGCAGACGCTGATCACGCGGGTTGCCAAGATACTAGACGAAGTACATCTGGATGTATGCAATTATTGGGAGACAAATTTGTTAGATGGTCATTAAAAAGGCAGAAAAGCACTGCGGTATCCAGTATGGAAGCTGAATATATAGCCTTGTCTGGTTGTTGTGCTCAAGTCCTTTGGATGAGATCACAACTTACCGACTATGGCCTTGGATTCAATAAAATTCCAATGTATTGTGATAACAAAAGCGCTATTGCCTTATGTTGCAACAATGTTCAACATTCTTGATCAAAACATATTGACATCAAATTCCACTTCATAAAAGAGCAAGTTGAGAATGCAGTAGTAGAGCTTTACTTTGTCAATACGGAGTATCAGCTAGCGGACATCTTCAATAAAGCCCTTGGCAGAGAAAGATATGAATTTCTTATCAACAAGCTGAGAATGCGAAGTTTTACGCCAGAGACCCTGAAACAATTGGTACATGAAGCTGAAGAATAGTGGTGGTACCTATTCAAATATCATGTATATAATATGTATATATATTAAAAACCAGAAAAACCCAAAAGATTTTTAATTTTCAAAAAACCATTATAAAAACAAAATACAAAAATATAAAATCCTTAAAAACCAAATAAAAAAAATTAAAAAATAAGAAAAATATAAAAAAGTTAATAATGGCATGTCTTCTGAAAATCGATAATGATTGTGCAAATATGGGCACGATCAAGCTTCGATGAGATCGAAGGGTTTTTTAGAGGATTGCTGAGTTGCCAAGCCTTGAATAACCTGTGTCAACACAAATGAAAACACTACGTTAAGTGAAGCGCATGGGGTGTCCCTGTGAATCACCTTCGGCGTGAGAGTAAGTATGTGCTTTGTATTTGGTAAAGTATGATAGCATAAGTAAGTGTGTGTAAAGTTTTAGCCATACCTGGAGCCCATACCATCCATTTATAGGTGTAGAAATGAGATGGGACAAGGCTTAGCACATAGACCGGTGATCGTGGGGGTGTCCCGCGATTTAAGGGGTGATTCTTGGGGTTGTGTACCACGATTTTGGCGGGAAGACCTTGATAGAGATGGAGAACGTAGGTTTAACTAACTGACCTTTGCTCTAGTTTCGTTGAAGGCCTCCGCGAAGGGTATAGGCCTTCACGTGGCGGATTCCTATACTGGTAATAATACTGAAGATGATTTTACGCCACTCGAAACTATTTGAAGGTTATTGGTTGTAATTGGCAGAAGATCCCATTCGGGCTTCGAAGGGGAGACCTTCGAACCCGAAGACGGGGGTACGTCATCAAGCCCCCCAGTCAAATGTAATGTATACATCTAGGAGTGCATTGCTTTCGACTATTAATATGCGAACTAAGTCATAAGCCATGACCTATATATGCAACGTACATTAAATGCTACTTCCTCTTAATAGGGGAGTTAGTTGAGAAAGGTCCTTCTTGAGAAATGTGCGCGCTCTTCTTTAAATTTCAAATGTCTTTATCGATCTCACCAGACACGTGTACGGGCTAATTTTTTCCTTTCACTAGTATATAAGGATAGTTTCCTCATATCTTTACCTTTTCATTTGCTGCCAACCATAGATTGTTTTCCTTGAGGTAACCTCTTCTTTTTCCTTCCTTCCATGGATTCCAAATTTACATTCGCTTCTCAAACATGTACACTAACGAGAGAAAGACTGAATCAATTTGTTATTGACTTTGACATTCCCCCGGATGTCAAGGTCATCCTTCCCAAGAAATCGCAGACCATATTAGATGCCCCTTTGGGTTACGTTGGTCTGTATACTCATCACTTTTCCCTTTCCAATTTAAGGCTTCCTATTTCTCCTTTCATATGTAAGGTCTTGAATTATTTTAAAGTACACATATCCTGCTTTAATCCATTTGGTATGGTGAAATTGACAACCTTTTTCGTGATGTGCAAAGCTTATGGAGGTGAGCCTACTATCGATCTCCTTTGGTCTTTTTTAAACCTTGGTCCCGTGGGTGACTGGTTGACTCTATCTAATAGGGGGTATTGATGTCCCCAAGGCCCTTCATAACCCCATAACCCATTTAAGGAGCTGGAAAGTTAGTTTTTTTATTGAGAACAAAATCATCCCTTCTGACTATCCAAAACTCCTTCTTGGCAAAAATAAATTGGACAAAAAATCCTTCTAGGATAAAGTTCCTTTGCACCCTGAAATAGACCCTTTGTACGACCAGATAGCCACGTATCCTTGTATTGTTCGAACTTTTCTGGACCCAATTCTCTACCTCGCAGGTTTGAAGACTACTTGGAAACATAGTCCTAAGAAACCTGTCATCTATCATCGAGGACATGGTATATTTTCTTCTTTATGTATCTCGTGGTTTAACTCATTTCTTCTTTCGTTTTATTAACATCGGTGTTTTGTAGAGATGGATTTTAGGAGTTTTATGCTTGGAGGGGTTGATGGTGAGTTGAATTTTCTACCTGTGGAAGGTGCTAGTGAAGGCCAAAACTCTCCATCTGCGAAGTCTGTGAACAATAATGCTCCCATGATTGATGCCACTCCCCTATCTTCTGTTTACCCCTCAAATGTTGTTGAGAATGTTGCTAATTATGATGATCCTTCCTATGGGGAGGATGAACAAAATTTAATTGGTCCATATTTATCTCCTTACCCTGAGGCTAGCAAAAAATTCAAAATTCTTAGAAAGAGGAAGGTTGCTTCCGGTGTTCCTGGGAAGGCCTTGCCTCCGAAAGTTTAAAAAGTGCATGCCCGAGCTAGTAAGGTTGCTGGTGAGGCTTGTACTCCTTTGGATGTTAACAGTGATTCTGATATCCATGGTATGCTCTGATCTTCTTCAAAATGGACCTCTGTTGTGATTTTTTGACAATATCATCATTTATTCTCGCTTTTGTTTATAGAATTTCCTTTATCTAAGGAGTTAAAAGATGCGACAGATTGTCATTGGGTTGTTGCACATGTTACTCCTCCATCTTGGATACAACATCTTAGGGAGATAAGCATAGAGCAACTTGTGTGATATTCATGATAGGGCCTATATGAGGCAAGCTGTTCTTGACAATGTGTTGAACAATAGGACTCGAGAACTTATCTTCGCACTTTATAAGGCCAAAACTTCTTATGATGCTATTCGAGCACGGGAGATTGACAAGGATAGGGCCTACGCTGAATTGGAAAGAAAGTGTAATGAGGCTCTTTAGGCTTTGGATAAGAATCCGCTTATCTCTGATATGCGTGCTGAGATCAAAGCTTTGTAGGGATAAGTGGATGGTCTTCCTAGTAAGTATAGCAGGCTTATACTTGAGGAGAAAAAGTAGGTTGATTATGAACAGACTCTGTCTTCTCTTCAGGCTAAAATCAAATGTATTGAGTTTGAAAGGGAGAGGCTTAAGTCTTCTTAAATTCAATTGTTGCATGAGATAGACAGCTTGAAGCAAGATAGAGCCGCTGTTGTTTCCAAAGTTATCCCGGACGCAACTATGAAGCTTGTTTGCAGCGATGATCTAGGTGTCCTTATAGAGAAGCTTGTTAGGTCCTCCATTATTTATGGTCAATGTCAAGCTTTAGAAGAAGTGGCTGCTATGGAGGGGCCTTTTGTTTTAGAGAAGATGTCAGGCCATCGACCTTCGTCAAAAGAAGAGTATGATCAAGCTGGTGATGCTTTAGCAAATGCTTCATATCCCTTCCTAGCTGAATATGTCGCCAATCCGTAGCTTCGTTGGAGCAGCTAAAGAAGCCTCCATTGCTTCGACCAACCTTTTCTGGATCTCGTTCCAAACCTTTGTCTTCAAAGGCTAAGTAGTATTATGGTTATTTTCTCTATTCCGTGTGGTGTGTACCCGTGACTTCAGGTTTTAATTTGTTGTCTTGTTATTGCAAACGATCTACCGTAAAGTTTATGTATGGCCTATAGGCCCTTTCCTTTTGCTGATGGTTTCTTATTAAGCATTTTGTTGTTCGTATGTGGGCTGCTTTTTAGGTTTTTAGTTGAAACCTTTAGAGAGTTGTCGTTAGTCTAGGTGTTATTTCTAAAGGACTCATGTGTGACTCTTCATCGCCTCTCGAACGTTTATGCTTTCTTGATAACGTGAATTTAGGTGTTTATTTTTCGAAGGGCTCATGTGTGGCCCTTCGTCACCCCTTCGAACGTTTTACATTTTCTTAATAACGTGAATCTAGGTGATTATTTTTTGAAGGCCTCATGCGTGGCCCTTCGTCACCCCTTCGAACATTTTATATTTTCTTGATAACGTGAATTTAGGTGATTATTTTTCAAAGGGCTCATGTGTGGCCCTTCGTCACCCCTTCGAACGTTTTACATTTTCTTGATAACGTGAATTTAGGTGATTATTTTTCAAAGGGCTCATGGGTGGCCCTTCGTCACCCCTTCAAACGTTTTACATTTTCTTGATAACGTAAATTTAGGTGATTATTTTTTGAAGGGCTCATGTGTGGCCCTTCATTACCCCTTCGAACATTTTACAAGGAACATAAGGCTCATGTGTGGCCTTTTAAAAATGCGAGGTTTTTAACCAGATCTGTTTTCATTGATAGTGTAGAAAGATTTACATCATTTCAATTATAAACACTTAGTTTGCTACATTGTAATGAGGATTTAACAAGTGAATCTGTTGAAGAGTTTTAAAATAAATAAAGAATAGTGGTTCTTAGACATAGAACTTACGTAAGTTTGTTCCGTTCCATGTTTGGTCAACTGCTTCACCAGATAATGTTTCTAACTTGTAAGCTCCATCTTCGTAGGCTTTCCTTATCACGTAAGGTCCTTCCCATGTTTGTCTTATTTTTCCTTGATACTCTGCCTTGCTAGCGCTATTTAGTCGGAGCACATATGTGTCTGGTTTGAACGTGGATGGCTTAACATTCTTGTTATATTAGCCTTCCAGTCTCTGCTTGTAATGGGATTCTTTTATCGAGGCCATTTCCTTCCTTTCTTCAAGGTTGTCCAGGTCTTCTCGTCGCCTTTTTTCGTTTTCTTTGGGATCAAAGTCTTGAACTCGCTTTGTTTCCACACTTATTTCTATGGGGATGATGGCTTCCGAGCCATAGACTAGGCTAAATGGAGTTTCTCCATTGCTGGATTTAGGCGTTGTTCAGTGTGCCCATAGGACTTGCAGTAACTCATCGATCAATGCTTGGTGTGCTTTTCCCAATCTTTGCTCCATTCCTTTGATAATTTCTCTGTTTGTTACTTCTACCTGTCCATTTTCCTGGGGGTGATAGACAGACGTAAATGCTTGGAGCGTTCCTAGTTTTTTACAGAATACTAGGAACGTGCCTTCCACAAATTGTTTCCTATTGTCTAAGATTATTGCTTGAGGCCTTCTGAATCTGCACACTATGTGTTTCCATACGAACTTTTCCATGTGTTTTCCAGTTGTTGATATTAGCGGCTTCACTTTGACCCATTTTGTGAAGTAATCTATGGCTACCACTAAAAACCTTTCACCTCCAGGTGCTGTCAGCAGAGGGCCTACTATATCGATTCCCTATTATCAGAAAGGCCAGGCTGACATAATAGATGTCATTTCCTGTTTTGGTTTTCTAGGTACCGAAGAATAGATTTGACAGGCTTCATATTTCTAAATTAATTCTTTTGCGTCTTTGTGCATGGATGGCCAATAATATCCCAACCTCGTTATCTTTGATATCACTGACCTCAGACCCGAATGCATTCCACATGACCCTTTGTGTACCTCTTTTATGATGTTATTTGCCTGCATTGGTCCTACACACCTTAACCATGGTGACAAGTATGATCTTTGGTATAGCTTTTCTTCGATCATCTTGTATAATGGAGCTTTGATGCGTAGCTTTCTTGCCTTTTGTGGGTCGTCAGGTAGAGTTCCCGATCTCAGGTATTCTCGGATAGGTGTCATCCAGTTGTCTCCTTCTTCTTGGACTATGTCCGCAACTTCCTTTTTCGCGATGGACTTGTTTTGTATGACCTTGACTAGAACTTCTTTTGCGAGTTTGGAAAAGGTCATTGATGCTAGTTTTCTGAGGGCGTCTGCTTTCTTGTTTTGTTCTCTTTTAATGTGTTCGATCGAGTAACTATGAAAACTTGACAATAGATCCATCGTCTTTTCTAGGTACTGTTTGATGGTCGGTTGCCTGGCTTCAAAAA
>BQNB010004062.1:35990-110258 GCA_026074375.1 Tanacetum coccineum | reverse complement strand
GTTTACCTATTAAACTACGAGCTATAATGAACAGTAAAATACATAGGGTGACCGAGTCTTTTTCTAATATCTAACATAAAGCATCGTTCTCGATATATGAACATATTCGAGGCATTAACCATCTCAACACATATTTTCTTTTTATCATTCAGATGTAATACTCAATATTGCGAAAATGTGCTCGCATTTACAAGAATTTCTTGCTTTTGAGGGTCAAATCTTTCTTTTAGATTTTGGCATACATTTAACGGATCTTTCACCGTTAGATATTATCTTTTAATTCAGATCTAACACTGAAATTGTGAGATCGAACTCGCTTATGTTTTTTTAGAATCATGATTGAACATTAAAACAATAACTTGAGGTTATTGTATTTTGATTATGTTCATCGTAGTAGAACTTGAGGTTCTATAGTAAATAATTGTAATCATAACATGAGGTTATGATACATTTTGATCCTCTTTTTTTTCTTGATGAATCATAGTAGAACTTGAGGTTCATACTCTTTTTTCTAAACATAAGGTAAGGTTATGATATTATGATTCTTCTAAAAGAATTACAAAGAACTTGAGGTTCTTTAAAAGATATACAATAACTTGAGGTTATTGTATTTTAATTTTATTCATTGTAATAAAACTTGAGGTTTTATTATGAATAAATATAATCATAACATGAGGTTATGATATATTTTAGTTCTAATAGATCTTTAGAACCTTATATGAAACATAATACAATGTTGTATTATTTGGTTCTTTTTTTAAATCACAATAAAAGGTTCTTGTAAATTACAAAAAGAGTTTAACAAAATAAAAACATAATTAAAGTTCTTGAAATAAATGACAGTCGTTAAAAATAATAAAATCAATGATATAATATCACATAAAACAATAAGAGATTGTGTTTCCATCTTACGTTTCAGTTAACAATTAATCATGCATTATAAGGGATCTACAATACACATTACAGATCTACTCATTATTAAAAAAACATAAGAAACCAAAAAGTTCATGGATTATATGTCGTTATTAATAACATACATCAATTTTGATACTGCTCCATATTGTATAAACTTCCATTTATCATAACAATATATATAGTTATTCACATCCAACTATAGCTTATAAAAAAAAACTAAATTTAATAAGGTATAATAAACCAGTGGTGATAAAAACAAAAAAATATGACTACGAGTTTTTTTCTTCTTTTTTTTATGTGGACAAAACTCAGCCAACAATTTTCGGTTACTTTTAGATCAACATTGAATGGAATGATTAAGTTGATAAATATATATCATGGCTTATGTTCGTAGGTACATATAGATATGAGTCATATCTTTAACATCGAAGTTTTGTTTGTACCTTTACCCGAATTGATTTGAGAAAGCTACATGCTATTTTTCTTCTTGAGACAAATTCGTGCTGATAACGTGCTATGAAATGTAAAGAATAAGAGATTGAGGAGAAAGGAGATGATTGTTATTGATTGTTTCTCCAATGAGTACAATATGTCTCTTATTTATATCTACTACTTTATAAAGCATTTAGCCAATTTTCTAAAAATAAAATTAAGTAAAAAATATTTCTTTTTTGGGAAAATTTATTTATAATGTATATGTTTTATCAATATTAAGGTCAATGTAACTGAAAATTAAGTATCTATTTTGTAACAGTCTATTTAAGTGTATTAATGTAGTCCATTTGTAACATTCTATTTAAGTGTATTAATGTAGTCCATTTGTAACGGTCCATCCATTTCAACCAACTATGAAACAATATTTAAGTGTATTAAGTGTAAATCATAAACCTAAGGAGTATAAAAACCTAACACACTGAATAAAATTACTCCATCATTATTTTTCATCTCTCTATGTTTTCTCTCTCTAAAAAGCACAAACACCTCTCACTCTCTCTTTTAAAACCACCAAATCCCGCTGCCACACATATGAAATTTCGCCGCCACCACCATTTAGTTCTGCCGCCACCTTTGCCAACATCATGTGCCGTCACAACGACCGGTTTACATTGTTTAGGTGGGTTTGGCTGGTTGTTTTGAAGTAGGTGGTTTGGCCGGTGCTTTTTGTATTTGTGGTTTTGATTGTGGTGGTTAGTGATTGAGATCAAATAGGAACTGGTTTTTGGTTTATGTCATGGTGGTTTCGTGGTTTCGTTTTCGGGTCTTAGCCGGATCTTGGTATGTAGTTTTAGCCTTAAACCGTTGTTGTGAAAATGTTGTGGCGAAAGGCTTTCTTTGTTTTGTGTTAGATCTAATTCCTTGTAAAACTTTGGACTTAAAGATTGTTTCATGTCGTGATGAAAATCATATGTTATGATGGGAGATGAAAGTATATATAATTGCGGCGTGTAAAACGAGTTTTCAAGGTTTGTAAACTTGCTTTTTATATTTTTGTTAGTTTTTGTATTTGTATGCTTTTTGTATTGTTTTGAACTTTTGTTAGTTGATGGGTTATCTCTACTTCTCTACTATCTTATAAAGGATTTAGGACATTCCTAAAATGGAAGTCTTAAAAAAATTAAGAACAAAAAATATTTCTTTAAAAGGAAATTAACAAACTATTAGTCAATATTGTATTATTGTTCATCCCAACTGAAAATTAAAGTGTCTTCATGCACTTCATTTCGTAACAGGCTTATTTTGTAACTGTCCCTTTAAGTGCATTCATGTGATCTATTTGTAACGGTTCATTAAACATCATTTAAGTGTCAATAAGTATCTATTCTAAACTTCTAAACTATATTATAATGCATTTAGGACATTAAGCTAAATGGTAAGATTTAAAATTAAGACATTTTAACTTGTTTATTAAAGAAAGTTTTAAAAATATATGAATATAACGCATGGTCATAGTAACATTAACAGCCCATTCTATTCTGAAAATTAAATCTAAAATTGTAACGGTCCATTAAAAATAAAGTTGTAAGTTTGTAACAGTCATTCTCTTTAAAAAAACACAAAGAACTATCTCTCTCTTTCTATTCATATAGCTCCTTCAAACAAAACGAATTTTTATGTATTAAAAAGCTCATTTAAACATTAGTAACCGTTGTATATTATTAATACAAATCCAACGCAAAACTCAATATAAAAAACAGGTTCTCTTTCCTCTCTACAACCTAAAAAACACACCACGACCCTCTTTCAAAAACTA
Organism: Tanacetum coccineum; assembly: GCA_026074375.1. Taxonomy (NCBI): domain Eukaryota; kingdom Viridiplantae; phylum Streptophyta; class Magnoliopsida; order Asterales; family Asteraceae; genus Tanacetum; species Tanacetum coccineum. The sequence goes on along the minus strand of BQNB010004062.1, from coordinate 107,092 downwards.
GCAACAAAAAACGTCTGAAATTCAATGCTTTAATAAAGCCTCAATAAAAACATTTGGGCCTCACAAAAAATTTAAATTTTTATATAACCATCACTTAAACAAAAGACCATACGTTTCTCATTAACCTCTTTATGGCCTAAAAAATTTCCTCACACAATGCTTATTAGTAATTAGTAATAAATATATATTCAACCCCTCATCAACCTAGCCACTATATAAAGTCAATACACAACCAAATCTTTAAGTACGCAAACATATCATATCAACAACGTAGATAATAAAAAATTGATCATCAACATTCTTACTAAAAAAGTACAATTAATATATCACATGATACAAAACAATAATGCATAAATCATCTTATCATTTTTTTTCTTTTTAAAACATAATTAAATGAAATTTACAATTAATTAATGATATTTTTAAAATATCCCTCACTCAAAAATAAACTTAATATAACACATGATACAAAATGATAATGCATAAATCATCTTATCTTTTTTTCTTCTTTAAAACACCACTAAATGAAATTTACATGACATTAAGCGGGTCATAGAAACCAATCTTTTATGTAGTTAGACTTTCTGACACCGCATTTTTCGACCATGCAATGGACCACTATTTACGACCACAACTTAGCAATATAGACACCATCAGATGGCGCTAAAATCGCTACTCTCTATGTTTAAATGTTACTGTATATAATATTACACGTCCAAAACAACTAGCAATAGTTGTGACCACCATTTTCGTATCGTCGTTGCTCCGTGATGCACGAGTTGTCTGTTATTTTTTTATGAAATAGTGTGCGGTAATGTTGTTTCCTAAAACTATCTATATGCGTAAAGTTAGCATCGTAAGAAACATATAATCGCTTAACAAAAATTTTGATTATAAGGTGCCCGCCGCCGTAATGCGCGGGTACCCTGCTATAAAAGCTTTTTATAATGTTACTAAATTCATAAGAAAAAATAAGCTAATTTCCAATAATAACCTTTTGAACATTTTTTTCTACTATAAATGCAATTCATCAAAAAGACATTGCTATTGCCAAAAAATATAATCACACGGGTACCCGCCGCCGCATTGCGCAGGTACCCGGCTAGTAGAATTAAAATATGAATATATTAATTACGTAAATTTTATAGAATCTCACAGTCGATCCCCCTAAGGGAACTCTGGTCCTCAGAGTTCAACTGACGACTACAACAGACGAAGAGATGGCGAAAAGGTGCGGGTACTTCGTCTTGAACTGATCTTCTCGTTCCCAAGTAAATTCAGCTCCTCGTCGAGAGTTTCAACGAACTTTAACAATGGGAATCCAACTTCTCTTCAACTTCTTGACTTCCCTATCCACAATTTCAACAGGTTCCTCTATGAAGTACAACTTTTCATCAATCTTGATTTCTTCTAAAGTCACTTGCAAGTCAGTATCCGCCAAGCATTTCTTAAGGTTCGACACATGAAACGTGTCGTGAATGCAGCTTAGCTCTTGGGGTAAACTCAATAGATAGGCTACAGGACCAACACGCTCTACTATCTCAAACGGTCCCACATACCGTGGTGCCAGCTTTCCTTTAAGTAGCACCATGCCCCCAACTTTGAATTCAAGAGGTTTACGCCTCTTATTAGCATAACTTTTCTGGCGGTCCCGCGCCGTCTTTAACCTCTCTTTGATTTGCATAATCTTTTCGGTGGTCTCTTGTACAATTTCAGGCCTAATTAACTGACTCTCTCCTACTTCTTCCCATATTACTGGTGATCTGCACTTACGCTCGTACAGTGCTTTAAAAGGTGAACATTTAATGCTCTTGTGGTAACTATTGTTGTAAGAAAACTTAACCAATAGAAGGTGAGTATCCCAACTGCCTCCAAAGTCCATAACACATGCCCTAAGCATATCCTCCAGTGTCTGAATAGTACGCTCACTCTGACCATCGGTCTGAGGATGGTAGGCCGTACTCATGTCTAATCATGTACCCAACGCCTTCTGAAGAACTCGCCAAAAGTGTGACGTGAATCGACCATACCGATCTGAAATGATAGACACAGACACACCGTGTCTCGCCACAATCTCATTGATGTAGATTCTTGCTAACCTCTCCATTTTGAAATCTTCATGAATCGGTAGAAAGTGAGCAGACTTGGTCAATCTATCCACAATGACCCAAATCACATCATACCCACTACTGCTTCTAAGTAGCCTCGTAACTAAGTCCATAGTGATGTTCTCCTATTTCCACTCAGGAATTTTAGGTTGCTAAAGTAGTCCTGAGGGCTTCTGATGTTCTGTCTTAATCTTAGAGCAGGTTAGGCACTTGCTAACATACTCAGCAATGTCTTTCTTCATACCAGGCCACCAATACAAGTCCTGCAAATCGTAGTACATTTTGTCTACTCCCAGGTGTACTGAGTACTTAGAAGTGTGAGCTTCATCCATGATCAACTTCCTTATACCTTCAACTGATGGGATCCAGATCTGATCAACGAAGTAAATTCCCCTATAATCCCATTTTTTAAACTGGGTATCTAATCCTCAAAGCCAGTATGTTGGAGCTTTGAGGTCCTTGGAAGCTTCTCTTTGAGATTCCAAATTTTTTGTCTTGAGGCCAGAATAGACAGTCATGCTCATAGCATACACTCGCCTCGGCTTGAGTCTTTCCTTTTTACTCAAAGCATCTGCCACAACATTTGCCTTGCCCGGATGGTATTTGATTTCATATTCGTAGTCACTGAGTAGTTCAATCCACCTCCTTTGGCACATATTCAGCTCCTTCTAGTCAAAGATGTATTGGAGACTCTTGTGATTAGTGTAAATAAGACTTTTCGTCCCATAAAGATAATGCCTCTAGATTTTAAGGGCAAACACTACCGTAACCAATTCCAAGTCGTGGGTGGTATAGTTCTTCTCATGTATCTTCAATTGTCTTGATGCATAAGCAATCACCTTGCCCCGCTGCATCAGCACATACCCAAACCATTGGTTTGACACATCACAATAGACCACAAAGTCGTTTGGTCCATCGGGGAGTGCCAACACGGGAGCATTACATAACTTCTCTTTTAGAATACGGAAGGCTTCCTCTTGCTTATCGCCCCACACATAAGTCTTATTCTTCTGAGTTAACAGGGTGATAGGCTTGGTGATCTTGAAGAAATTCTCGATAAACCTTCGGTAATAGCCCGCCAATCCTAAAAATGAACGGATCTCTGTTGGTGACTCAGGGGTCTTCCAGTTCTTAACCGACTTAACTTTGCTAGGATCCATATGGATACCATCTCGGTTGACCATGTGTCCTAGAAACTAGACTTCTTGCAACAAAATTCACACTTTGAGAATTTGGCGTACAACTTCTCTTTCTTGAGTAATTCTAGAATCGTTTTCAAATGGACTTCATGTTCTTCTTCTAATTTTGAGTGGATTAGGATGTCGTCAATAAACATAATTACAAATTTGTCCAAATACGGCTTGCAGACGCGGTTCATTAAGTCCATAAATATTGTCGACCCGTTCGTCAGCCCAAATGGCATGACCGTGAACTCAAAGTGCCCATATTGGGTTCTAAACGCGGTTTTTGGTATGTCTTCCTCCCAAACTCTTAACTGATGATATCCCGAACGAATATCTATCTTGGAGAAGCAACACGTGCCTTGTAACTGATCAAACAGATCATCTATTCTGGGGAGAGGGTAACGGTTCTTTATAGTCAACTTATTCAGTTCTCTGTAGTCAATACACATTCTCATAGCACCATCTTTCTTCTTGACAAATAGCACAAGTGCTCCCCATGGTGAATGACTTGGTCGAATAAAGCCTTTCTATTGAAGCTCTTTAAGTTGATTTGATAATTCTAACATTTTGGAAGGGGCTAATCGGTATGGAGACTTTACAACTGGCAACACACCTAGAATCAGGTCGATGCAAAATTCTATCTCACGCACAGGAGGTAAACCTAACAAGTTATTTGGAAATACCTCGGGGAAGTCACGGACAATACGAATGTCTTCATGCTTCTTCTCATCAGCCTTGATACACGAAAGGAATCTCGGATCTTTTTTCGGTCTTTCACCCTGAATTTCTAGTATCTCACCATTCGGTAGAGGAACATGAACTATCTTCTCATAACAAACTATGACAACACGGTGGTATGACAACCAATCCATTCTAACTATGACATCAAAACTACCTAATTGGGTTGGCAAGAGGTCTATCTTGAACACATGGTTAAACAAAGCTAAGGTACAACCATACAAAACGGTGTTGGTACTGACAACCTTCCCATCTGCTAACTCTACTTCATAACTAGTATTTAACGTGGCCGGGGCAATATCAATAAAAGGAGTAAACGCAGTAGACACAAAACTTTTCTCAGCACCCGAATCAAATAAGATACTTGCATAGTGATCATTAACTAAGAACGTACCCGTGACCACGTTAGGATTCTGATGTGGATTCTCAGTCCCCATAACATAAGCTCTCGCACGATCTTCCTCATTCTGTTGATTCATTCCCTTTGGACACTTGTTCTTGTAGTGCCCTTTTTCACCACACCCAAAACAAGTCACATCTTGCAAAGGGGTAACACCTGCACCCGGAAGTCTGACTCTACAATACTTTTCCTGATGACCAGTTCTTTGACACCTTCGACACTTTGGAGGGCATTGTCCATTGTGGTGAGAGTTGCAATAGTTGCACTTTGGTAAGTTCCCAGCATAACCCATACCTTCAGCGGGGGCTGCAGCATAGCCCCTAGCAGTTTCCTGCCTCCTATTCTGTTGCTGGTGATGAGTGTTGTTTTTTTCGGTTGCGGTTGTTATTGGGGTTATTATTATTGGTGTTCCTCTGGTGGTCTCCCCATTTTCTTTTATTGCTTTTACTGATTCTTACAACTTTACTCTAGACTGCTTGCTCGACCAGCTCATGGGCCATATTGATTGCATCATAAAGACTCGCAGGCTTTAAAGAAGTAACATTTGCCTTAACTCTCTCAGGCAGTCCCCTGATGTACCTTTCAATCTTCTTCTTTTCCGGTGACACTAAATCCGGACACATCAGAGCCAAATTATGAAAACGGTTGTTGTAAGCCTCAATGTCGTCTCCTTTCAGAGTCAGAGTCCAAAGCTCTTGTTCCATCCTTTGGATTTCAGTTTTTGGGCAGTATTATGTAGTCATCATAGTGTTAAGTTCATTCCAAGGAATAATTTTAGCATTAACAAGCCCTAGAGTGTGCACATTTCTGTTCCACCAGGTTAACACACGATCCTCAAAAGTACACGCAACAAACTTAACATTGTCTTCTTCAGCACATTTGCAAATTTCAAACACTTGTTCTACCTTCTCAATCTAACGCCTCAATCCAAATACACCCTTTGTTCCGTTAAAATGGTGAGGCTTAGCATTTATAAAGGTCTTGTGCGTACAAACCTGCACATTCACACCTCCTCTAGCATTGGCTGGGTTAGGTCAGTTTCTCTCATGTTCCGCAATTGCTTCAGCCACTCTGGCAGCAATGAGTTGTTCAACGACAGATCTTCTCAATCTTCTTGGCGGCATGGTCCTGTCAACAATATCAAGGTTATAAATAGCATGAAGCGTGGCATTGCGGCATAGCTAAGCCTCAAGCTTTAGCGTGAGTGATTACGGGTTTAATAGCATATATAATATATAATATATATATAACTAAAATACCAATTATCAAATAATATTTATATATTTATATATTATTATAATATATATATTTATTATATATAACTAAAATACTCCATTATCAAAGAATATAGAGTAAGTATTTCGTTAAGAAAATAAAATCACATTAGATAAAGTGTCTGACATATAATCTTCTCGGAGTCGTATCCCGACGAAGCAGTGCATTGAGAATCGGTTAAGTTTCGTGATCGCGTGTTTGGGAAAAAATAAAAAAAAAATTCGAATTTTGATTTGGATTCTATTTCTACTAACAGAATGCATAAAACAAATAAAGTGAAGCATAAAAATAAAGCAATATTAGATTTAGCTGAAAACGATAACGAGGAAAATTAAAAACGCGACAAGTAAGCAAGTTAATCTCAACTTTTAACCCTTCTCATCACCCATAATACCACCACCTCTAAATTAAAACTCAAATTTAATTTCTAAGATCCTAGATGACTAAAGATAATCTTTAGACAATAATTTGTTTATTTTTTGATTTTTATTTTTTATTTATTATGAATTAAAAAACACCTTTTAAGCTCATTAAACATTAAAAATATTAAAACTAATTATAAAATCTTGAAAATTACAGAAATACTTTATTATATTCTAATGTAAGAAAAAATAAAAACTAGAAATAGCTAAACGGGATAAGCTGATTAATAAGCAAATAAGCCTAATGCTAAACTAAAAACTGAGGTTATATATTAAAAGGTTGTAATGTTATAATTGAAAATGACCCAGGGCAGTTGGTATGTGTGTGTGTGTGTGTTAAGTGTTGGGGTTAAGGGGAAGATGGTCACAGGTTCGAAACCCTGTGACCTTTCTTTTGATAAACATTTTTTATATTTTCTTTTAAAAAAGCTAAAGATTAAGCTAAAATGACAAACTTTATATAGAGTTTTTGACACAAACTTAAATTAAGCTAGGCAAGCTATTTGACAAAAGTGACAGTTTTGGTTTTCTTAAGATTTTGAAATTAAGCTAAACTGTTGTCATTATAGGGACACAATTAGCTAAAGGAAAAGCAAATAAGCTAAGACAAACTAAGACTTAAACCAAATAAGCAATAGACACAGAAAATAAGCAAATCTACTAAGCTGAAGAAGCACTAAAAAGCAAAAAAAAAACAACAGACATTAAAGTAACATTTAAAGGAATTTTACCTACTTTTAAGCTAGGATTAAGGACTTAATAAGCACAAAGAAAAGCAAATAAGCTAAACAAATTCAACCTAGACCTAACAAGCTTGAAGAACTTAAGAATAAGCAACTCTAAACAGCTTGAAATTACCCCTTAAGCACTAGGATAGTGGACTCAAAAAGGATTTAAAAGGACTTTCACCAAAACTTTTAAGCTAATAATTTGGACAAACAAGCACTAAGGAAAAGCTAATGACTGAAAACAGATGAACACCAATACCAAAATGACACAAATAAGCTGGATTTAAACAAATAAGAACAAAAAATAAGCTAGAAAAGCAAAGAGAAAAAGCAGTTTTAGCACTAATCCTATGTTTTTTGGTTTTTTTTCAAAGGTTTTTAAATGACTAAAAGAGCTACTACAGGTCTAAATTTAAGCTAGTAAAAGATGTTTAAAATCCAAAATGAGCTCAAACAAATTGAGCTTGTTCCCTACTGAGCTTATGTAATGAAAATCAAAACCTAAAACAACCTCTAACTGACCTAGATTTAAGATCTAAAATCTGACTTTTAAAACTTTTTAAAGAAAACTTAAAACCTGAACTTAGACAGATTTTGACCAAAACTTAAGAGACAAGAGCACACTTTAACCAATTCATTTCTACTGCATTTTGAATCAAATACCAGCATGAAAATGACACTAACAAGCACCTAATCAAAATCAAATCAAATAAGCTTGGTTATCAAACACTAGAACCACATATTCAAACCATGATGAGCTTACACCTTAAACTTAGGTTTTAAACCTTTAAAACTTAATTAAACTGATTTTTAGGCTAAATTTAGGCTTATCCAAATTGATCAAAAGGTAAATAGCAAACCAGCAGTACTAACTCAAGTTAGTACTGCTAGTGCCAAACACCCCTTAAGTTTTAAGAAAACCATATTTAAGCTTAAAACAATTTTAAATAAGTTGTAAAAACTTAAAACAGATTAAGATCATAAGATATTAAGCACAATTAAGAACTAAACTTAGAGAAATAAGCACTTAGACATAAGCTACACTAATGAGCATAATTTTTGGTTTTTCTAAGCAGTTTTGACTAAAAAATTGATGAAAGCTTAAGACAGATTAAAAGAAGCTATAAACTAGATTCAATAAGCTATATTAAGACAGATTAAGCATAAATAAGCAGGAATAAGCACAAATAAGCAGATTTATAAGTAAAACAGTTATTAAGCTAGAAAGGAGAAAAAGAAGAAGTACCTTTGTCCCAGCTAAACAGGGACTTAAATTGCTCAAAGAAGCTTTTCTACAAGCTCCAGCTTGTTGTAAACAAGAAGGTGAGGTCTATAAGCCCATCCATAATTGGCTTATCATCCATATAAAAAGCTGAGGTAATTTGTGGGTGGAATTAAGGTGAAATACTGACTCAGTTAAGCTTTAAGGGCTTAACTAAGTACAAGCTAGCTTATGAAGTACAAGGAGCTTATTGAGGCTTATTAAGTAGAATCACAAAACATTATAAGCTAATTTGCATATTAAGTAAAACATAATTTAAATATTAAAAGTAAAAGTGGAATTTTATTAATATAGAAAGAGTTACAATGCTTGAAAAGTTAATACAGTGACAATAAGCTTTTAAAAAAACTACAATAAGCTACTAAATAAAATAATAAGCTAAAACTAGACACCCTTTGTGTGTGTGAGGCCTCCTCCATTTATAGCTGAGAGGTGAAGGTTCTAGGCCCTTGAGACACTCTTTATCAACTAATCATGGCCCTTCAATCTTGATTATTCTCCACGCAATATAATCTTGGCCCTTGATTTGATGCCACGTCTCTTAACAAATCAATATGCTTGGGATCGCCAAGCTGTCATTCCATTTACATCATTGCTTGCGTCATGTGTCAGGCTTCTAGAAGGGATTGAGAGCGTGGACTGGGTGAATTGATTTTACCCGTCACTAAAGCTTGTTGCAGTTAAAACGAATGGGAGGGAGGAGAAGCTCTACAGTAAATTTGACCCGTATGTTTATAACTCTGACTTTTGTCCGGGTGTGGGATTTGGGCTTTGACTTTATATTGGGTTGGGCTAGAAAATGGGGTTTTGGATTAATGGATTTTTTTGGTTTTGGACTTGGTTGTTATATTTAGAAGGCTTTTAGGAATTATAGAAATACAATGCTAATGGGCTGACCCGACCTAATAAAATGGGTATGGTTGGCCCATTAAGAATGTATACGCCTTCGGCTACGATTTCTGTACTCTTCCATTCCCGTGCTCGATTTTGTCCGTATTGGCTTCGTTTTTGTCATTTTATTTAATATCCGTACATGCAAGACACAAATCACAAATTACACATATACAATGCATTTTTAAGTCATTTTCGTTCATTATTGGTCTTTTTAGCTCGTTTTATTAGGTAAAAGGTATGTATATTTAAGCACATACCAAAATCTCCCATACTAAGCTATTGTCGTGTCCTCACGCAATGTCATAAACACACTTAGAAAACCAAAAATTTCCACCCCCTTAGACTAATTACCTCGAAAAGTAGCTAAGTGTTCATCTAAGGGGAGTAAGGAATCACTTGTTTTGAAAAGCTCCCCGTTTTACCATTTTTATGTATTTATTATCATTCATACATATCATAACTTCATGGAACAAGAAACATTAAAAGGATAAATTCATCGTCCTTGATTTTTCACCCGCCCCAAACCAAGCTTAAAAACGAAATCATTGTTAAATACAAGTTAAGATGCTAACACTACTCATAGATGCTAATTGTGTATGCATATCTATTTTCCGCTCCCTTATTTCTAAGTCCTCTAAAGGTTTTATTCTTATTGTTGGTGACAAATAAATTAAATTCTTATTCATATAAAGTAAACCCGGTTTAGACCATAATTAGTTTGAAATCCTTTCCTAAAGAGACGATATGGTGAGAATAAGGTTCACATTAAGGTTCTAATTTCGCATGATTTAGGGGTTATCCTATTTAGATAACCCTGGAGTCAAAATTTGGGTTTATTATTATTATTACTACCTCCACCCTTTAAACGACTACCACATCGGTTGTGAGCCAGCAAGAGGTAGTGGTCTTATTTCGGCTTCGGTTTATTACATAACTATTATTATTATAGCCAAATTTCAAGTCTTGTGGTCTTTTAACTACCTAGCCAACGGGAGCGAGCTGTCAAGAATCGGTAGCCTATTTCCCCACAACACTGACAAAACCTCAATGTGTACCTTAATTTCACCATAAGGAATCTCTACGAAGGGATCTAAACTAAGAATCGCAAAAACCAACACAACTTTATTTATTCAACAAATATATAATGTTTAAAGATTTCCAACTACTCTATGTTTAACATCTAACATATATAAAACTCTATCATTTCTCGTTTAGCATCTAACTTATATAAAACTCTATCATTTCTTGTTTTTCGCAAATTTTAAATCTTTTCTAAAAAGATCCGCGAATGCTTAGTCTAATAAAACAAGCTTTGCATATTTAAAGTCTATCATGGAAACTTGCAAACTCTTGGCTTTTTCGAGCTAGAATTCGAGTTTTAAAGCTTCTTGTATAAAAGACTAGGAAAAGCTTAAATTTATATAAGTTAAGGGGCAAGCTAGAGCGCAACATGCTCGATCAAGTCAAAATTTATTCCTTAAAAAAACAACACTTATTCTATTTTTGAAATTTTTTAATTTTGGCATATTTTTGCTATTTTTGGTGGGAAAACGGGGTTACGTGAAGACAAGGCAAATGCAAGTAAGACCGAATCAAAAGATCCTCCCATACTAGAACTAAACATTGTCCTCAATGTGAGACTGTCACCCCAATACTAATTTCAAGGCATAATCCAAATATTAAGGGGTCTCTACGCAAATCTAAAGTCGTTTATTAATTATACTAATAGATAAACGTTAATCAATAAGATCTAGGATATCGGATTCCCATATATAAGCAAGCGAATGATTGAAGATCGAGTGAGCGATGGACAAAACCACGAGCACGAGAGTCTTTAAAATCCGGGCAATCTTGGACATAAAACTTAAAACACAAAACACAAGAAAGGAAAAGGCGAGCCTCCTCTCATCACACTTATTCATAAACATACTACTACTAGGGATAAGCATGGGTTTCCACCCGCGAAGTGCTTGTTTTTGTTAACCGAGTCACGAGCCTGACTCGACCCCGAATTTAGTGGTCCATGGGGAAGGTTTGGAGATCCGGGACAACCATAGGTGGTATGTCCCCTCCAAAGTAATGTTTAAGTCTATGACCATTCACCTTGAAGTTTGGTCTGTCGGTTTGAGATAACTCGACGGCACCATAAGGGAAAACTTGAGCAACGGTGAATGGTCTGGTCCAACGGGTTTTAAGCTTGCCCGAGAAAATCTTTAATCGAGAATTGAAGAGAAGAACTCGATCACCAACGTTGAAAACGCGGTTCTTAATCTTGGAGTCATGAATCTTCTTCGTTTTCTCTTTGTAGATTAAAGAGTTCTCGTAAGCTTGATCCCAGAGTTCATTTAATTCATTCATTTGAACTTTTCGGTGATCACCCGCGGTCTTAAGATCAAAATTACAATGCTTTAAGGCCCAATAGGCCTTATGTTCAAGCTCAATAGGAAGATGGCAAGCCTTTCCGTACACTAGCTTATAAGGAGTGCACCCGATGGGTGTTTTGAAAGCGGTACGGAAGGCCCATAAAGCATCATCTAACTTATCAGACCATGAAGCACGATTTTCACCTACGGTCCTTTCTAAGATACGTTTCAAACCACGATTTGAAACCTCAACTTGTCCACTGTTTGCTATGATACACGTAGAGAAAGACGGTGAGTAACTCCATACTTAAGCATGACTTTCGCGAATTGGTCATTGCAAAAATGGGTACGACGATCACTGATTATAGCACTTGGAGTTCCAATCCCCGGGGGGGCGAAAAAAGATTTCAAAATTAAACAACCGACTCGGGCAAACATTAGTGGGAGCGCTTTTGCTTCAACCCATTTAGACAAGTAATCGACAGCCACGAGAATGTACTTGTACCCTCGAGAAGACGGGAACGGTCCCAAAAATTGATGCCCTACATGTCAATGATCTCGCATACTTGAATTGCATTTGATGGCAAACAATTTTGTCCCTATATGCGATATTTTTGCCTTGACGTTGACATGAGTCACATGACTTTACCATGTCATGGGCATCGCGGTAAATTGTCGGCCAATAGAATCCGGAATCAAAGACTTTCTTAGCGGTGTAGTTCGCACCATGATGTCCCCCGATGGGTCCATTATGGCAAGCCGTGAGGATATCAACGGCTTCTTGGCCGTAAATACATCATCTATACGTGTTTACTTCATAACATTGCGTGAGGACACACAATACCTTAGTTTGGGGGATTTGATAAGTGCTTAATTACACATATCTTTTACCTCTAAAAACGAGCTTAAATGACCAAAAACAGACAAAAACTGCCAAATATATGTTTGTTTTGCATTTGTATTGTGCAGGAAGTGGATATCAACAAAAAGACAGAAAACCAAGCCAAAATGACAAAACTGAGCATGGAATAGAAAAGACTGTGCAAAATCAAGGCCAAAGTCCAAAAATGCCAAAGTCAGAGTCAATACAGAAGAATCAGCAGTCAAACCGGAGCCGGAACTGAAGAATACTATTGGATGCAATCTTAACCCATCTGATGGGCCGGGAAAGCCCAATAGTATATTTATGAAGACTGTGAAGACCAAATGGGCCCTCAATCAATTACAACAGCCCATTTGTGTGCAATTGACAAAGACTGTGAAGACTTTGAAGGCCCAATCCTAGCCCAGTTACAGCCAATCTCAGCCATTGTACACACAAAACCCACTCCTATACCTTATTGGGCTTGAAAAAGCCCAATAACCAAGCCTGTACCTTATTGGGCCCAAACCCAAACCCAGTGGGCCCAATACAAACCCAAGCCCAACAAAAGCCCAAAATCCATTTCTATAACTTAGGGACCAAAATTGCCAAGTTTTTGAATAGTTGTTTTATAAACGAAAAATAGAAAAATAAAACACAAGGGCTGTTTTTGCAATTTTCCAAACTTCTTTTATTTCTTTTAGTTATAAAACCACAAGGGCTGAAATTGCAATTTACCCTAACTCTTTTATTTCTTTTAGTTATAAAAGACAAGGACTTAAGCTGCCACTTTCTAAAACTTGTTATAACTAATTTTCGGCTTTAAAAAGAAATAGAAAGAGAGAGAGAGATGAGGGACTAAACTTGCATCTTCCCCATTCTTTCCTTTTAAACCCTGCTAACCATAACAGTACCCTCTCCCCTTTCCCGCCAAACCTAAACCGCCCCTTTCCCACAGTATTAAGCCCCAAACCACCTCTCAAGTACCTCCCACAGCTCACCCTCACCTTTCCCCACTCAACCCTACCCCTATATCCCTTCCCCGGCAACGGCGCCAGGTATCTTCGATTTGATTGTTTCCTGCAGCATTGTTACCACGTAAACCCGTTTTTACCACCAAAATACTAATAAAAAGAAAAGAAAAATATTTTTGTGTTTTTTTTTTTTTTTTTTTTTTTTTTTTTTTTAATATGATATATTAATAATAAGACAAGTTCAGATCAAAGTCGGATAAAAATCGTAGCAAATGCCTCCCCGGCAGCGGCGCCAAAAATTGATTCGTCAGATAGTATATATATAAAATACTAGGCAAATCCAAACTCTTCACCCTTGACAAAGGGAAAAAGTCAAGACCTACTTAGAAATAAAATATATAAGAAAGAATCAATGATAAAAAGATTCCGGAAGAGATATTCCCGGGTCGTATGTCCCAACGAGGCTGCAATTGAAAATTATCCTGGTTTGAAGAGAAATTGACTGATGGAGAATATATGATATGAACACTGATATAATTACAACTAAAATTAATTAAATAAAATCTAATTTAATCTACGGGAAACAAATATAGGAAATGGAGATCTTAAAAACTACGGGAAACAAAATTAGTTATAGGGAAATCCTAAAATTAAATCTACACTAAAATACGGGGAACAGAATCAGGTATCGGGAGATCTAAATACTAAGAATTAAGAAAATAAATGCTAAATTAAATTAAAAATCAAAATTAAATTCTAATTAACTTAACTTGAAAAATAAAGAAAACTAGAACTAAAACGGAGGTCGTTTGAATGTAAAACGAAAAGAAACGGTAAAACGCACCCGGTAAAACGGGTCTAAAACTGAAATTTAAGAAAAATTAAGCCTACACTAAATTTTATATTTTTCCTAGACACTAAATGACAAAAGAAAATTTTGTAAAACACAAAAATATTTTTCTTTTCTTTTTATTAATACATATCATATAAAAATTAAAAAACCAAAAAAAATCAAAAATATAAAAAAATTGTCCATAAAAAAATAAAATTCACTAATTGGTAAAATACCAAAATATAATATTCTCCACTGAGGTATTATCATAATAAGTTCCGGTGAACTACTGAGTTCCCAATCGAACTAAAGATTTAAAACTTGCCTTCTGTGTCACTTACGATATACGGCTCACCTCATTCTGATTAACAAACTATAAAGTGGGTATAAGGAGGGTTGTTCCTAGGAACTACGACCCGAAAGGAGAAATAAGCTTCGCGCTATTCCTACTCCTCCGCTCACCTGTGCGTTTTTCATTGTGAGAGCTACCGTGAAGTAAGATTGATTATCAGGTTTAAGTTGTCTATCTGATTTTGTCCAATTGTGAATTATGTTGTTAATAAATCCGAAAAACAAAAATAATCTTCTTTTTCCTCTTAACCGTTTAATTCTTTTCTTGTCCCTCTTATTTGTTTAATTCTGATGGAGTCTTATCTCTGTTTTGAATGTGTAGGGTGTGGACAACCGACGGATAACTCTTATTGTTATTCGTGCACGTGCCAACAGTGCGGTTGTCGTCTCATTGATGGAGTTTGTCTTAGTTGTACTTATGGAAATGGAAATCAAATCGATTTTTCAACTCCGTACTCTTTTGATCAATCTCCAAGTTTCTCTCACCACCCCACACACTCTAAGCAAATCTTGTGTGAATTTTGCGGGAACGATACTCAATATTGTCACTGCTGTACACCTCAAAGCCAGTTATCAATCCCAGAGCAGATTACCAGCCTTGATTTCAATTCCCCGCAAGATTTGCATAATCTTCAACAGCAAAATCTTTGCTGTGAAAATTGTAGGGGTCCTCATGCGACTATTGAATGTCAACCGATGAGTCAAAACTCTCATTCTTTCGGTTTTGACCAACTTCAAACCCCGCAATTTTCCGTCAATCATCGACCTCCGGAAGCTTTGCAAGCCCAAGAGGACCTAATGAAATCGATTGAAAGCTTTCTCAAAAAGTTTAATCGTATCTCTTTTGGGAAAACGCCTAAGGTTCTATTGCAAGCTTGGGACAACTTTTTTGAAGTTAAGCACGCTCAATCCGAGGAAGTGCAAGAATTGCTTAGCAAACTTGTTCAAGATGTGAAAATCATAAGTGACGAGCTATCTGAGTAACATACATACGCCGGCTTGGAATCGCCCTCTCGTCACCTGTGATAATATGAGACGAGGACAATACATTTGCAATCACACCCCGAATCACCAACCAAAGGGCCCGTAACTCCTAAGTTTGGGGGACGAGCATCTGACGCTATTTCGGCAACAGGAATTCGGACGAATTCATAAAGTCTGAGTGTCCTCGGAACCCCCTTGTCCAACCCCAATTGAGTTCGAGGATTTGTCCGACATGAGTGTGATTTGCCTTCTATGATGATTCTTCAAAGAATCATGATTTACTTTCTCCAACCCTCTCTTCGATATCGATGAAGATTTTACCTCGAGTGATGAGTCATTTTCCGAAGAGGACGTTCCAAACCGAGAATTATCATTTCTCTAATCCTCCTCTTTGATCATGATGAAGAAATTGGCTTCGACTAAGGTAGAATCGAATTAATATGAGGTGGCTGGGAAAAGCATCCATTCAATTCCACCGGGAATTGAATTTCTTTTGAGCTGAATCTGATCTTGTAGAATCCTGCAAAATCGAGACATTTCGATTGAATCATTCTCCTAAGACCGAGATCTCTTTCCAATGGATCGCCGGGTGAATTCATCCTTCCTAAATCAATTCCACCACATTTGAGAAGTTGAATTTTGACACGAAGGGAATATTTCTGTTTTTGAAAGTTTGCTCTAACGCATAACTCCTTCTCCCGACCTCCGGAAGCTCTTCAAGCCAATTCTAATGCTATCGATCTCTCCCTCCCATCTCATATCTCCGTTTGCGGATAATGATTCTCTTATGGAGGAGATTGACTTGTTTCTTGCTGATGACGGATCAATACCACCAGGTATTGAGAGTGATGATGACAACTCCGTAGATGACGATACTTCTATTTCCCTTCCCGAGTTCGAATCGTTTTATGTTGATTATCCCAATTCGGGAAATTCAACCATTGATGTGGTGGAAGACATCCCCGTTGATGTGCCTAATGTTTTTACCCCACCCATCCCATCCTGGACAAGATTCAACCACTAAGTTAATTTTCGCTTATGTTGTATGGATCTTTCTCCCATTTCTTGCTTATCCGGTTATTCCGCCTTCTCTTCTCTCCTGTGGGGATGAAGACACCATATTTGATCCCGGCATTTCAAAAGTATCATTCTTCTAGGCCGGATGTATCTCATCGGAGTGGAACTTTCATGAAATTCAATACTTATCGTAGTCACTTGAATGAAAGTCCGATGATGATTTTAATTTCCACTTGTTTCCTCAAGGATCCATAAATCCTTGTGATGGGTCAAGCATCGCGACCCTAAACAAGCGCTTCGTGGGAGGCACCCCATGCTTATCCGTAGTTGTAATAAATGTTTTGTTGTTGTGTAAGATAGCTTGTCTTTTCCATTACCCGTGTTTCCATGTTGTTGTTATTGTCCAGGATTGCCCGGATTGTGAAGACTCTCAGTTTTGTCATTCATCAAGAGTTTCACATCTTCAGCTTCATTTGGGAATCCGATATCCTAATCTTATCGACTAACGTTTTATCTTTTGGCATACCTCATAAATGGCCTTAGGATTAATGTAATACCCTTCAAAACATCGAGGACGATGTTTAGTTCTAGTTTGGGGGGGGTATCTTCGATTTGATTGTTTCCTGCAGCATTGTTACCACGTAAACCCGTTTTTACCACCAAAATACCAAAAAAATGAAAAAATTGAAAAATTTTCAAAAATATAGAAGTAATTTTGTCCGGGCAGTTTTTGCTTTTCTTTTGGGGTAGAATAAGAATAATTTTTGACTTGATCGGCGTGTTTGAGCCCTACTAGTTTCCTTTAGGCCAAGCTTTCACGAATTCTATAGCATTGAATTTTAATAATGTAAGAACGAGAAATATAGAGTTAAATATAAGTTATGTGCCAAGCAAATTCTTCTAAACACTTATACAAGTAACTTGTGGTTTTTCTCTCCCGTAAAAATTCCTAATCCACCTAGCATACGTACTCAATTAAATTTCAACTAATCAATCTGATGTTTTCAGAAAAATCTTCAATTTGTAACTTGAGTTTTCAAAAACGAGATTTGTAATGATTTAAAAGATCAAATGCCAAATAAGCATGAATGAAATGTGAATGCAAAAATGCATAAAATTGAATTTTGCCCAACAAAGGCATGCAAGTCGATGTTATGGAGCAAGTAAAGATGTTGTCTGATATCCCAGTCTCCGCTACAACGAGGTGGGGTTCCAAAACTAAACGCTTTACTTCTAGGGATTTGGGTGTCTTGCTAACTCACTTGGGAAGAAAGGTCTTAGGTGAGGGTTCAAACCTAGAAACGCCAATCCATAGCCATTTAGGAATAAGGGTGTTGCTGTGATTTCCACACGCTTGCACGGGGTGGGTTTTCAAACTAAGAACACCGGTCGTTGGTTGTGATATCCTGCTCCGTTAACCACGAGGTAGGGGTTCAAACTAAGCAACGCATTCCTAAGCTTTAAAGAACTTATGATTATAATGTAAAAATGTTGCAAAAAGTTCTAAAGTTTAAATCTCGAAATCAAGTTACGAAGTCTTAATAAGTTGTTGCTTTGAGTCATGATTCATTTTGAATTATGACTATGAAAATAAGTTGGTCTATGGTTAAATTAAAATGAGTACACACATTCAATCGTATATCCATGTTGGGAGTTGAAAATTCACAAGTCATAAGTATGAGGGCTTAACATCTAAACTTATATCAACAATGATCTTGTTTAATTGCTTAGCTTGGAACTTGTGAAAAATCGAGGACGATGAAATTATCCGTCAGGACATCCGTAGATCACTCTACGGGCGCTTCTCATTCTATGATCCCATAATTATTAAATAGAAGAAAGCAAACTGTAAAAAAATGAGAAAATCCAAAAATAAATTAGTTGTAAGTAGTGTAAATTCCAAAAATGGTGAAAACGGGGCTTACGTGTTTACTTCATAACACTGCTGGGACACACAATACCTTAGTTTGGGGGATTTGATAAGTGCTTAATTACACATATCTTTTACCTCTAAAAAACGAGCTTAAATGACCAAAAACAGACAAAAACTGCCAAATATATGTTTGTTTTGCATTTGTATTGTGCAGGAAGTGGATATCATCAAAAAGACAGAAAACCAAGCCAAAATGACAAAACTGAGCATGGAATGGAAAAGACTGTGCAAAATCAAGGCCAAAGTCCAAAAATATCAAAGTCAGAGTCAATACAGAAGAATCAGCAGTCAAACCGGAGCCGGAACTGAAGAATACTATTGAATGCAATCTTAACCCATCTGATGGGCCGGGAAAGCCCAATAGTATATCTATGAAGACTGTGAAGACCAAATGGGCCCTCAATCAATTACAACAGCCCATTTGTGTGCAATTGACAAAGACTGTGAAGACTTTGAAGGCCCAATCCTAGCCCAGTTACAGCCAATCTCAGCCATTGTACACACAAAACCCACTTCATAACCTTATTGGGCTTGAAAAAGCCCAATAACCAAACCTAAACCTTAGTGGGCCCAATACAAGCCCAGACACACCCAGTGGGCCCAATACAAGCCCAAAAGCCTAAACAGCAGGGACCATTTTTGCAATTTGCCCTAACTCTTTTATTCTTTTGTTATAAAAACGCAAGGACCAAAACCGTCACTTTCCAAACTTGTTTTATAACTAAATTCGGCTTAATATGAAATGAAAAGAGAGAAAGAATTGGGGGGGCATTCTTGCCTCTTCCCCAATCTTCTCTTTTAAACCCTGCGAACCACCCCTGTACACACCCCTTCGCGCCAAAACCATACCACCCTTTCCCCACGGTTTCAAGCCCAAACCACCTCTCCAGTACACTTTCCAGCTCACCCCTCACCTTTTCCCACCTTACCCTGCCCCTATAACCATTCCCACTTGGAAATCACTCAACCCCGCACCCCCCATCCATGGCTGAGAATGATGAAAGGCCAATGGAGGGCTAGGATTGAGTGTGAGGCTTCCTACTCTCACAACAAGCACAGCCCAAGTCTTTGAGACCTCTATAAAAGAGCCAAGACCAAGCCGAAGTCAAACACACCTTTTTTTTTTATGTTTTTAGCTAAATTTTAATTCTAAGCCTTTCTTTTAAGCATTTAAAGTGTAATTCAGTTGTTTTAAGGCTTTATGTTGTAATTTTTCTGTTTTTAATCTAAAAAGTTAAGAGTTCTTGTGAAATTGCTTTTGTCGAAATTTTAAGTATAATTTAAGCTGTTTAATTCTGTTAAATTGTTTAAACATGTGTTAAAAGTTATTAAAACTTACTTGTGATCACTTATCTCTGCCTTCTTTTACTAAAAAATCAGTTAAAAAGCTTTTTTTATAAAATAAGGGGGTGTTTGGTTTAACCTGAAAATGGGTCATATGGGTGTTGTTGTGGGTCAAGCTCACTCAGCCAACTTTGGCTGAGTGTGTAGGCTTTATTAGGCCACTTTAATCACCACTTTTAGTGTCAAAATCCGTTTTTAAGCCCCTTTTGGTTTCTGTCAAAATTTGAATAAGCCAATTCAAGCTAAACCACTTAAGCTGCTTATGCAGCTTAAGCACACCTTGTTTGTGCCTATTTGAGTATTTCTAGCCAATTTACCAAGCCCTTGTTCTGTCCCTTTTGGTTTGACCAAGTATAAGTCAAGTTTAGCTTTGTAATGATTTTTGAAATCCCTCAATTTTAAGCCTAAATATCAGCAGCTTATATTGTTTCCTAAGCTCTCATACTTTGAATATAAGCTTAATTACATGCCCTTTTAATCTGTAACTCACCCTCTAGTATAGCTTATTTAGCCCTTAAAGTAGCAATTTTTCTGTTTTCTTTTATAAACTGTTAGAATAGCTTAAGTCTTCCCCAGCTTATTTTAGGGCTTATTAGATTCCCATAGCTTATATCTAGGACTCCCCTCTCCCTATTTATTTTTATTGTAGCTTATTAGTACCCCTTTAATTCCCCAAAATCTCATAGCTTATTTCCCCCTTTAGCTTAGCTTATTACAGGCTTAAAGTAGGTACTTTTCTGTTTTCTTTTAAAAACTGTCACCATAGCTTATTTCATTTTTAGCTTATTTTAGGGCTTATTAAGTGACCTAGCTTATATTTAGGGTACCCTTAGGCCTAGTAGCTTATTCCATTAGTTTCTAGCTTATTTGGCAGCTTAAAATCAGAAAAGAAAGAAAAATAAGCTAATAAGCTTTTGCAGCCCCAAAAGCTCACTTTTCTAGCTTATTAAGCCAACTAAAAGCATAAGTGCTTTTACAAAAGTTACTCCCCTTGACCCCCTTTACAACTTTGCTTCTTTTGCTTTTTGATAATAAGCACTTTGGACCCACCTTGCATATCGGGGTCCACTTCAGGGACCAATTGTGTAATTTTCTCTTTTACAGTTACCTTTGTTAGTCCCCCTTGTTAGTTAGCCTGTTACCCCGTTTGTCCTTGTGTCCTTTCACTGTTAGTCCCTTAGGTTAACTTTAGTTAGTTTATTTAATTTAATTAATTTAAATTAGGTTTAGATTTAATTAGTTTAATTACTTTTTATATAAACAGTAAAATTTGGGCATTTTTATATTTTTAGAATTGTTAACTTTTTCTTTATTTAATTTTATTTTTTCAGAATTTTTATAACTTTTATTTTTTGTCTTTTTCTATTTTCTTAGTTTTAATTAGTTATTAATCTTTAAAAATTCATAAAAAATCCAAAAATTAATAAAAAAATATATTTCTTTTTAGGTAAAATATTCTTTTGTCATTTAGTGTCTAGAAAAATATAAAATTTTAGTATAGGTTTAGTTATTTTTCTTAATTTCAGTCTAGACCCGTTTTTACCGGGTGCGTTTTATACCTTTTTTTCTTTTTTATTTTTTTTGTTCTTTTTTTCCCTTTTTTATTTTTTTTTCTTTTTCTTTTTTTTTTTTCCTCTTTTTTCTTTTTTTTTTTATTTTTTTTTTTTTTTTTTGTTTTTATTTTTTTTTTTCTCCTTTTCCCTTATTTTTTCTTTTTGTTTTTTTTTTTTTTTTCTTTTTTTTTTTATATTTTTTTTTCCTTTTTTCTTTTTTTTTTTTTTTTTTATTTTTTTTCTTCTTTTTTTTGGTTTTACTTTTTTTTTTTCCTTCTTTTTTTTTGTATTTTTTTTTTTTTTTTTTTTCTTATTTTTTCTTTTTTTGTTTTTCTTTTCGTTTTAGCATTCAAACGACCTCCGGTTTTTATCCTATTTTTTTTATTTTTCAAATTAAGTTAATTAGAATTTAATTTTGATTTTTAATTTAATTTAGCATTTATTTTCTTAATTTTTAGTATTTAAGTTTCCCGATACCTGATTCTGTTCCCCGTATTTTAGTATAGATTTAATTTTAGGATTTCCCTATAACTAATTTTGTTTCCCGTAGTTTTTAAGATCCCCATTTCCTATACCTGTTTCCCGTAGATTAAATTAGGTTTTATTTAATAAATTTTAGTTATATCAGTGTTTCCATCATATATTCTCCATCAGTTCTATTTCTCAAACAAACCAGATTACCTTCAATTGCATGCCTACGTTGGACTTACGACCCGGAATACTCTCCGGAGATCTTTTTAGTCATTGATTCTATCTTGTGTATTTAATCCATTTTGTGGAATTTGACCTTTTGCCTTGGTCAAGGGCATTCGGTTAGGATCTGTATTAGGGTTGCTATATAAGTATATACTATAAGACGAATCAACTCCTTATTATGCTTCTCCAAATTATGTTACTTTGTCACTCTTGCAATGATCTGTGTAAGTATATCCTAAGTCATGAACGAATTACACGAACTCGCCGTCTATGTAATATTCCGTTAAGGCAACACACAAGTAAGGTAGTATGAAGACTATTACAAGGCCTCTAAGAGTACATTACATGCAATTACAACACTTAAGAGGATCAAACCATATTAGGGGTAAGCGTAGTAGAAAGGCTTTACCGATGGAATCCTTTCTACACACTCGCTTTCCCTAACGTCTATGCCTAAATTAATATCTTATATGGCTAGTTTCTAAAGCCTCAAATCCAACACAAGAAGCAACATAATAAGGATCTACATATTAAGTTTCATGCAATCATAAGTAAATACTAAAGGATCTAGCCTAGCATGTTAAATAAAGAATAAGAACAAGAATCAATCACAAAACACATAGACATATTAAGTGATTAAAGATAAATGAACTTCACTTGATTAAATCACTGGATTGAGACTGATACAATAGGGTTTTGAGGCCCTAAAAATGGTCTAAAAGCTTCTACACTCGAACTATTAAAGTTACGGTTCGTCTCCCAAAAATTACACACTAAAAACCCTAAACGAGTTGGTATATATAGGAAAATAGGCCGCAACGGCGTCACATGATTTCTGGCGCCGTCGCTTCGCCGACTCTTCTAGGGTTTCTTTTGAGGCAGTTATGATCTGACGTCGTTTAGAGTTTCTCTAACGCCATCTCTTGTATGTTCTGACGCCGTCGCAAAGGATGGCGACGCCGTCTCCAGACACTGTACGCAGATTCTTCAAAAGAGTTTGGTATACTGAGTCCGTACCTTAGCCTGTTTCTTTTCTTCTCCATTACCTCCATACGCCATCAAAATGCTAAAAAAGCAAAAACATATGTTTAAGTACATAAATTGGGCATAATAACATGATTTAGGGGGTTAAATGACCCCTAAAAAGCGTAAAAATGACACCTTATCAATAGGCCACTAAAACGGTTAGTACAAACATATGACTCAAAACAAACAAACAAAACATAAAAATGTGAATTAATCTTAAATTATTTATTTTACATGTTTAACATTGGTTCTTAAAAACCGGATATTTTCCCCTACATTTATTTTATGCGAAATACATTTGATCGCAATTAAGACGAGGTTAAATACAAAAACACAAGCAAGAACACATATATCAAAACCTCTAAAAACAAATAACAAGAGAATAAAAACACACGACACTTCTAAAAGATAAAATAAGAGATTGGGTCCCCTCTTAATAAGCGCTATTTTCCTTGGTAACGAGTCATTTAAAGCTAGACTCGGAGTCATACTCTTACGTGACACCGTCATTTACTCTCATTACTTTCCTTCGAATGTCCACAAGGTCAAATCTCTCTTTTTCCAGCTATATAGATGGACCAGGTAACGACGATCCTTATAAAATCCGCTCTCTAAATCTGACGTCCTTTTACATCCTCTCTTAAAATCATCTACACCAAGTATTACCCTAGATGACAACAAGTCATGTCCTTCACTAGTCAAGTCGTCCATTTTCGGATCTCAATATGGTGTTTTAATTGTGACTTCCTTAATTCCATCAGTGAATGTAAAAATTAACCACCATTATTTAATAGTTGTAGGGTATATGTGATCTAAAGTAAGCCTAGTGATCTCAACAAACGGTCAGAAAAAAACTACTTGTGATAGGCTGGGGTCAATGTTTGCTTCAACACTCTCTAAAATAGTAAAATCCCTGACATGACTTATATTCCCAACATAAACATGCATATCCATTCCAATTCTAATGAAAATTTCCCCTATGTGTCCATACCCTTGATTCCTAATGATGTTATAATAGGCTAAAGATATAACATTCATAGGAGAGTCTATATCTATGTATGCATTGGCTATGAACTTATGCCCTATCATGCATGGAATCTTTAGGTTACTAGGGTCTCTATAACACGTGAAATGACCCAAATTCTGTATCGCAGCGGAATTAATGTTTTGGGCGGTGACTACTTCATAGATCAATAGCACAAAGAATATATATAAAGAAACGACCATGTAAAAATCGTTTAAAAAAGAACTAAAACTTGGAATTAAACAAATTGTTGTTACATATGTTCAAAACTTCACTTGTTCATTGTTCAAAATACAAAGATTTTAGCCCATAACAAATATATCCCCAAAATGTAATGCAACCAAATCTTTAATGCATACGACTTCTAAAATAATGACTACCAATTTATCCCTGGTCTTGTACCTCATTGATCTCCTGAGAAAACATTGCTTAAAACGTCAACAATAATGTTTGTGAATTCATAGGTTTGTAAAATGTATAATGCAGGACCGCATATTTTCCCTCATGAAAACGATAACAGATGCAAATATCATAAAATGTAATTATATTTCTCTAAGCTCATGACACTGAAGTTCGACATGTATGAATTGCAATATAAATTGCCAACATTGCCTGTGATGATGTTCTAACCCGCAACATCCCAAATCCGACATGGTATACGTTCGTTGTCCGGCATACCGACATAGTGAGCATGACTCACCCGAATGGGGATGTTAATCCCAAATAGATCTATTTATAACATTCGCACTCACAACAAGTAATTGACAGTTCATGTATAATGGACTCTAAGGTGTTATCGCTACTTAGGCATACACTAGATCGAAATGTGAAATGTCCACTTTGCGTCAATAGTAAAACCATGGATATGTTTCACACCCTCCAAAACATGTAAACATTATAAAAGTAAAACGTGGGGCCTAATGAACTCACCTTGAGTAGTATAATCGACAATGAAATCACAAAAACTATAAAATGATTTTAACAAATACGCCCAATGCACTACTTAATTAATTATAGTCCGCATGAGTACTAAGTAATTTTGAAGTAAAAAATACTGTATATAATCTATATAGCTACATCACCATCTAATTATCTTAGTGAAAATCATATTTATAAAGTAAAACGTTTATAAATATCTCTTTAGTAAAACGGAGTACTTTAATCAATTTAAGTCTTTTCTTAACGTTTCTTATGTTCCACACTTTCGTATTAAGACAGAGTTATCCAAAATATTACTTTTTCATATTTTTAATCCACTAGTGGAAGAGTGTAATTGTTACTTATTCATATGACTTTTAATAAAATTAAATTTTTTATAAAATTAATCGTCGAAACTCGTAAATGTCGTATCTTATTTTTCCGTTTTAACTCCGATTTTAGTGATTCTTTCCCGAGCACGTCTTTGTAATTAAACGTTTTATCTAACTAATGTATTTTCCAAAATGTATCTAAGATGAATAGTGATTTTTACTATTCTTAGTTTATAAAATTATTTTTATAAACTTATATTATCGTAAACATAGAAAAATCCATAACTCCTTCGTTATTGATCAAAAAATTATGATTCTTAATGTTTTGGAATCATAAAAATACATAATTTCTGTGAAAAATAACCAACCATTTATATCAAATGTGGTTCGTAATAGTTTTTATAAAATCTATTTTATAAAAGCGTTTATTATCGTATAACTTACAAATGGCGTGTCTTCTTCGTTATAAATCGGATTTTTGAGTTCCTTACATATTTGGATCCCATGAGATGTTAGTTAATTTATAAAAATATAAAATGAATTTTAAAGGTTAGTAATAATTATAGATAGTATATTGCTATTTAATTAAGATGAATGGGTTGGATTTGAAAAGTTGTCTTTATATTTTGAATAAAACATCACTTTTGATCTTTTTATTGCTAAAAATATGTGTTGAAAACTATTTATATAAACTTTTTAAGCTTAGTACACGTGTTACAAGTCCTCTACCACACAATATATCACATGTTTTACATAATTAAGGTCCTTAGTACATAGATCGTCCAAGAAATGTCTATGATAACAAGTCTACGTATTCCATTTGCTTATAAATTTAATAAGTAAACCTTTTATGTAACTAGTTTTTATATACTCTTTATAAAGAAACCAACACTTGTATAATACTTATACTTCCATTCTAACATGTATTTAACATTCATATAACATATGACAAAGTTTATCAAACCATGAACTAGTGTAAAAATCCATTTTACAAGTTAATGATATTCCTAGATGGTGATTAACTATATAACCATTATATACACATAAAATCATAAATGTAAAGAGATTAAGGGTTTTAGATAACCTTAGTATGATGTATGATGAATAAATACAAGATCTAAACCATAGTTTAGATAATAAACCCAAGCTTCCTATACAAAGAAAACCCTAATTCCAATGAAACCCTAATCTTAAACCTTTCTTGATTAACCCTTGCAAATGCTTAACCAAGCCTTCAAACCTTCTTAGAATGCCTTAGATATGATGTTAGTTTACTTGAATATGTGGTAAATAAAATTATATGGATTGTGTTTGTGTCTTGGTTGTGTGTCGTGGGTAAGAGAGGGAGAAACAAGAGAGATTGAGTTTGGTTTGCTAAGAAAAGTGTTGTATGTTTTATCTACTAGTATGCACTCTTACTTATACTAAATAAGCTAGTCAAAGTACTTGCAATTCTTGACCAAGACTAAGAAAACAATGGGAGGGATTTAAGGAAGCATAGTGGTCAATGTTACTAGTGTTGGACCTAAACCTTAATGAGTCTTGTGTTGTACAAGACTCAAGTTGATATATTTTGTGCTATTGGTTCCCTTAGGTGGGTATTATCCCATGAAATCAAGGGGAGGGGGGTTATGATGTGCCTTGATATTTTATGGTAATATCTTGTGATACTTGAAGTAAATAAATGTAAAGGTTAAATGTTTAAGCATAAACTTGTAATATGCATTGTTCTAGTTGGTTTTCTTATGCATGGTTCGGCTAACAAAAGGAATATGGGTGAAGTTTTATAAAACTTTGAAGGGTCATTAGGATATAAAACATGGTTATTTGTGTGAAAGCGTAGATAAATTTTGGTGGTTCCGGGAATGCCTAAACGTATTTTATCGCGAAACGTAAACACTTTACTTAACCAATAAAAATAAAATGTGCAAAGATAATAATTATACTCCAAATAATTATCTAACACTTGCTTGACGTAAACATTTAATTGTTTGATGCCCGTTTACGTTGAATGATAATTTTTAGCTTACGCGATTTAACTTAACGATTAAAATTAAAAGCAAACGCGTACGAGACTAAAAATAAATAGTGATTATATAACGTCATATAATGACCTAAAATACGAATTGTTACAGTCTTCCCCTGTTAAATGAGCCTTGTCCTCAAGGCTTAAGACGCGACACCATGTTAGAGCACTTCTAAGAAGAGTACAAGTGGCAAACTTGATTTTGTTTTCCACAGAGCAGTTGCTTATACGGAACATAGTTCCCATTCTTTCAAACCACTGAGTCAACTCGATGACTCCTTCAGTACCCTTAAAGTATAGGGGTTTGCATTTCAAGAAGTCTGGGTAAGTGCACTCACGAGCAGGAGGAGCTTGCCTCCTTACACCCATGCCTGAATCATCAATGTCTTCGCCATTTCGGCTTCTCTCAACGTTACATGCTGCCAATGCATTAGCAACGCCTTGGTCGATTAGTCTCTTAAGTTTCTCATCAGTCACAGAAGTAGTGAGGGTAGTTGTTGTGGCTGGTGTTGATCTGGTGGTTCTTTTTGGTGCTATTTTCTTCAATCACAAGAAAATATAATACCCGTTAGATTTCATAAAATCATAACCATGACATGAAATATACAGGATAAATAAAGTGAGATGACATCACACAGTGAAATGTACAACTGAATTGAAATTAATAATGGTGTAACTAAATCGACATTCATTCATAACAAATTTGATTACAGACATGGCATAATACTTTCCTTTCATATATAATCTGGAAACATACATGACCCGATTTGGTTACAAAATGATCACTACCCTTAGGTTACAAAATGAAATATAAGCAACCTAAAGCCTTACTAGCCAGGAGTTACCCATAATACTTAGTAGGCTAAATAACTAGAGCTATAACATAACCAATCTAACTACGAACAACTACCTGCCTCCACCGTTATCACGAGCTGTGTGTGGACCGCTAGCAAGTGTCCCTACCTATGACTCTGAATGCCTGTCACAATATTGTCCTGCAGTGTCCACCATCAGTGTTAGTATGCTCCATAAGCTATGCATTTTCGGGTGCGGTCTTGCTACCCGCAACCCAGTCGTCTTCGTTCTGTGTGCGCTAGCACAGGAGTCCTAAGTGCCCGCACCTCGAGAACGGGCTGCATCACTACTACCATCGACTGACCTAAGCTCACGAAAAGTCTGGCCTCATTCTCCATTATCCCTAGCAGTGCGAGCATAAGCGCGTTTTAGTCTCACGCAGCATGTTGAGTTGACCGCCTCAACAATAATCGATCATCTTGTGCATCGACCAGTCTCCCATAAATCTCCTCTGTATTCCTGTCCTAACAGTCATTGACAAAGTCGTCCATACCTCTAGTGATCTTAACCACATCGGTGACCCTGCTTGTGTCCCCTGCAAATGTCCTCAACCATGTCATCACAAGTTTTCTGTGATCCACCATAACATTAACCTCTCTCTCGGGGTCTTGCCTAATCTCATCATCCAAAGTACCAATAAATCAATAGTCTTCTCTAAAACCTCTAGTAGGCATAGCAGTAGGAGCAGATGAACTATTACTGACCTCATATCTCAGACCTAGAGCAATACATAACCTCATCTGAGGCGGTAATGTAACCTCGGAAAAACACCCTACTCTACAGTCAGTAGGAGGGAATGAAGCAAAGGTTGTGATTGGAGTAGGTAATGGTATATGGTATGATAGTGTGGTGTCCTTGATGGTGGTGACTCTGATACGCGATGCTAAGATGTATGTAGATGGTGAATTAGCCTCATCAAATGGCTACTGATTGCCTGGTAAGTGAAGCACAATAGGTGATGGTAGTGGTAGTGAATGGGAAGTAGATGGTGACTTGCCTCTTAACCGGATCATATCAGCTCTATATCCTAAAGGATAAGTAAGACTTGTAGGTAGTGGTGGAGGTGATATAGGTAATGGCAGTGATAGTATTTGGGGTAGTGGTGATAGTATCTGGGGTAGTGGTGATGATAATGGAGAGAGTGGTGATGGTGGTAGAGTAGGTATGGCAAGAAGTTTGGCAACCTCTGTATCTGAAGGAAGTGATATGGGTGTCTGAGATCAAACAGGTATCCTAGCCGTGACACGGTATACAGGTGGTGGGACAGAGTCGACCGAAGCTAGGTGCTCCTCCTCATCCTCCTCCTCCTTCTCCTCAACATCATCATCATCATCCTCGTCATCATTGGATGACTCATCGTCATCATTGTCATCATCTCCTCTGTCGACAATGAGTACATTAAGAGAGAGTCCTCCTTAGGATCCTCCTTAGGATCCTCCTCATCGTCCTTTGGATCAGAGTCTGCAATGTATCCTGGTGAGTCGGTAGTAGGTGAGACAGCAGCAGGCAGTGGCTACTCCTCTGCTGGAAACACCTCATCCTCCGGTGGCAAAAACTCCGGATATACAGGCTCAAGAACAAACTCTGGTGAAGTTTGGTTGCCTGGCTCTGGCTCCTGCAGGCCAGGTCACATAAAAAAATTCCCCGTAATGGTGGTGGCCAGAAAAGCTCCACCAACAAAAGCATAAGGGTCCACTGGCAACATGGGCAGTCCTTCACTCCAGGATATCAAATGTCTGACAGATTTCTCAAACGGAATAGTAACAACTAATATCTCTGTGTAAGTACTCTGGAATCCCTCTGAAACGTGACATGAACAATATACTGAAAATAAAACTACCACACACACACACAATACAGCTAGTTCGTAGATATTAAGATCACACTTATCGCTAATATCACTAGTATTATAATATTTAAACTTGAAGTATAAACACGAATGCCTCTTAAAAAT
Organism: Tanacetum coccineum; assembly: GCA_026074375.1. Lineage (NCBI taxonomy): Eukaryota > Viridiplantae > Streptophyta > Magnoliopsida > Asterales > Asteraceae > Tanacetum > Tanacetum coccineum. The sequence continues at coordinate 77,017 of BQNB010004062.1, read as the reverse complement.
TGTCATGCCGACTTTACGTAAGTTGCAAAACACTATACTGTAGATGTAGTGTCTCGTGAAATCCATTTATATAATGTAATGTTTAGAAAATGTTTATAGTCCAGCAAAACATTGACCTAGTTCTCTATAACCTTGGCTCTTGATACCAATCTGTAACACCCCCAAATTGGAGTCGCAGAAGCTAGAATATTGGTTTGAGGCTGGTACTTCATAGATCAATAGCACAAGATATATATAAAAGAACAACCATTTAAAAGTCGTTTAAAACCGATACATTAGATTTAACAAATTGTTGTTACATAAGTCCGAAACTTTACTTGTTCATTGTTTCTAAATACAAAATTTTAGCCCATAGAAAATTATATTGATAAAGGTACGTTTAAGTGTAAAGGTTTTGTAATATAATATGTTCACCAAAATGTAATGTCAACCAAATCTTTAATGCATACGACATCAAAATAACGACCCGACGCAATGTATCCCTATTCTTGAACCCATTCATTGTCTCCTGAGAAAAACACAATGCTTAAAATGTCAACAATAATGTGGTGAATTCATAGGTTTGTAAAATTATATGCAGGACCGCAAGATTCCCCCCAAGATAAAGATAACAAATGAAAATATCATAAAATGTAATTACGTTTCCCTAAGCTCATGACACTAAAGCTAGACATATATGAATTGTCAATATAAAATTGCCAACCATTCTTCCCGTGATGATGTTCTAGACCCGCAACATCCAAATCTGACAAGATATACGTTCATTGTCACGGCATAAACGGCACAGTGAGCATGACTCACCCGAATGGGGATGTCAATCCCAAATAGATCTATTTATAACATTCGCGCTCACAACCAGTAATTGACAGTTCATGATAATGGTCTTAGAGGGTTATCGCTACTAAATGTCCACTTGCGTCCAATTATAAAACACACATATGTTTCTCACCCCAAAACTTGTAAATCATTATAAATGTAAAATGTGGGGCTATGAACTCACCTTGAGTGAGTAAATCGACAATGTAAATCACAAATAGAAAACGCGTCACAAATACGCCCGAATGCAACCTAATTAATTATAGGCCGCATGAGTACTAAGTACTTCACAACGATTAACCTAAAAGAAAACTGAATTCAATTCTATAAAAGCTACATACACCGACTCTAATTAGCGTCTATACTCTCGGCATACATCATATTACACTAATAATTAAAAAAAATCGACTTACATCTATAAAACTATCTCTTTATAAAAATGATGAACCTTTTAATGCGTTTAAGTCTGTTTCTTATGTTTCTTATATCCACGCTTTCGTATTAAAACGAGTTATCAAAATATTATATTTTCATATTTTAAGTCCTCTGGTGAACAGTACTTTTTACTGTTCATATACTTTTATAAAATTATTTTTATAAAATTAATCATTGTAAACTCGTAAAAGTCGTATCTTATTCGTTTTAACTCCAATTTTAGTGATTCTTCGTAATTAAAAGTTTTATCTAACTAATGTATTTTCCAAAATGTATCTGAGATGAATAGTGATTTTTACTGTTCATAGTTTATAAAATTATTTTTATAAACTTAATTATCGTAAACACGAAAAAATCCATAACTCCTTCGTTATTGATCGAAAAATTATGATTCTTAATGTTTTGGAATCCTAAAAATACATAATTTCTATGAAAAATGACCAACCATTTATATCAGATGTGGTTTGTAATGGTTTTTATAAAATTTCTTTTATAAAAGCGTTTATTATCGTATAATTTACAAATGGCGTATGTTCTTCGTTATAAATCGGATTTTCGAGTTCCTTGCATATTTGGAATCCTCATGAGATGTAGTATTTTATAAAAATATAAAATGAATGCTTTATAGTTTGAATTTAAACAGTCCCTTTTGATCTTTTTGCTAAAAATGTGTTTAAACTTGTTTTTATAACTTTTTAGCTTAGCACACTTGTTACAATTCCTCTACCACACAATATATCACATGTCTTATATACTTAAGGTCCTTAGTCCATAAATCATCCAAGAAATATCCATGATAACAAGTCTACATATTCCATTTGCTTATAAATTTAATAAGTAAACCTTTTATGTAACTAGTTTTTATATACTCTTTATAAAGAAACCACCACTTGTATAATACTTATACTTTCATTCAAACATGTATTTAACATTCATATAACATATGACAAAGTTCATCAAACCATGAACTAGTGTAAAAAATCCATTTTGCAAGTTAATGAAAAATTCCTAGAGTGATTAACTATATAACCTTGTAATAGCACATAAAATTATAAATGGTATAGAGAATTAAGGGTTTTATAATAACCTTAGTTAAATGATTAGTGATGAAGTAATACAAGATCAAAAACCCTGAGTTTATGATAATAAACCCAAGCTTCCAATACAAAGAAAACTTTAATTCCAATGAAACCCTAATCTTAAACCTTTCTTGATTAACCCTTGCAAATGCTTAATCAAGCCTTCAAACCTTCTTAGAATACCTTAGATATGATGTTAGTTTACATGAATATGTGGTAAATAAAATTATATGGATTGGGTTTGTGTCTTGGTTGTGTGTCAAAGGTAAGAGAGGGAGAAACAATAGAGATTGATTTTGGTTTTGCTAAGAAAAGTGTTGTTATGTTTTATCTACAGGTAATGCACTCTTAATATACAAATAAGACTAGTCAAAAGTACTTGAAATTCTTGACGCAAGAACTAAGAAAAAGCAATGGAGGGATATAAGGGAAAGCATAGAGGTACAATATTACAGTGTTGGACCTAACCTTAATGAGTCTTGTGTATAGTACCAGACTTAAGTTGTATATTGTGTGCATATTGGATCCTTTAGGTGGGCATTATCCTAAAAAATCAAGGGGGGGGGGGTATGATGTGCCTTGATATTTTATGGTAATATCTTGTGATACTTGAAGTAAATAAATGTAAAGGTTAAATGTTTAAGCATAAACTAGTAATATGCATTGTTCTAGTTGGTTTTATTATGCATGGTTTGGCTAACAAAAGGAATATGGGTGAAGTTTTATAAATTTTTGAGCATTGGGTATAAACATGGGTATTTGTTAAAGAGTAGATAAATTTTGGTGGTTCCGGAAATGCCTAAACGTATTTTATCGCGAAATGTGAACACTTTACGTAACCAATAAAAATAAAATGTGCAAAGATAATAATTTTACTCCAAATACTTATCTAACACTTGCTTGACGTAAACATTTAATTGTTTGATGCCCGTTTACGTTGAATGATAATTTTTAGCTTATGCGATTTAACTTAACGATTAAAATTAAAAGAATTCGCGCACGAGACTAAAAATAAATAGTGGATTATATAACGTCGTACAATGACCTAATATATGGATTGTTACAGTCTCCTTTTTCAATCCTAAAATCAAAGTTCAAAAAAACAAATTGGCATTTTTTCTATCAAGGATTCATAGACCGACTCATCGCGCGTATCGAATAAGTCAAGGGGTTCTTCATACTCCATCCATTCCCTTTCTTCAAGTCTATCATTACTAATTTAGTGTGATTTCCGTTGGTCACTCGATTCTCCTTCGTTAAATTTTATCATAAAAGTTTTTGATTCTTTTCCTAACGCTTTATCATTACCCTTATCTAAGTTGTGATTATTACTATTGATCTTATTAAGCCCTAAAGGTTCGGTTTCTTTAGGTTCATCCTCCTTTTTTATTATTGTAATGGTGTTAATGAAATGAACACGTTTTGGAGAGGATGAATTCCTACCTTCTTCTCATAGAGATGATTGTGCTTGATATTTTGGAGAGAGAAAATTTGATAGACTCTTGATAATTCCTTTGTTCGAAAGTGCCCCATTACAATGTAAGCGTGAACCATGGAAATTTTGTCAATGTCACGAGTCGGTGCATTGTCATGTTTTTCTGAAACAACCTTCCATAATGTGTTGATTTTATTTATTACTTCATCTTGTTGTTGCTTGAGTTGAACCCCAAGGCTAGACAATCTATTTTCTTGATGATAATCAAAATCAGATAGTACCCTTTCAACTTTTGTTTGATAATTGAAGGGCCCATTATCACATTGGAGGAGTAGGGTTGTGAGAACAAGCCATTTAAAGGGATTGTGAAGGTTTTGAGTTTAGCTATTGAAGTTAGGGTTTACCTTCCAAGCGTTGGTGGCTTCGTTAAAGTTTCTAGGCTCTTGATTTCCAGTGAACAACTTACCTCCCACTTCGTTGTTACACGAGGATGCATAATTAACAAAAGCTTGCTCAAGATTTTCCATGTAATATTGAGTATCGTGGGGGGGGACTACAAATCTCACACAAAGAAATCTATTTTTGTTCACTTGAACGGATGGTTTAGGAGCAAGATGAGCTTCCATCAAGCGTTGGACTTGATTTTCAAGCTTGATGAGACGACGATCGGATGCTTTCGAGACATCATGAGGAAAAGAGATTGCCTTGACTGGTTTTGCAAAGTCTCGTGGGTCATTCCAACTTTCGTTATCATAGAGGGAGAGGTCCTCTATAAGTGCCCGAGAGTCCTTGACGTTTTTGTCATGTAGCTTACCACCGGCTAATTGATCAATGGTTCGCCTTGTGGCGGGATTTACATGGTTATAAAAGATTTGGACTTAGAGCCAAAGATCGATACCATGATGAGGGAATTTTGAAGTACGTCCTTGAAACGAGTCCATGCTTTAGAGAGAGATTCATTGTAATGTTGTTGGAACATCAAGATGTCATTTAAGAGTTTGGCAATTCTTCCTGGTGAAAAGAATTGAGAAAGGAAATGGTTAGTGAGATCCTCCCAAGTAGAGATGGATCCCGCAGGAAGACGTTCAAGCCAATTGCTAGATTGATCGTGAAGGGAAAATTGAAATAAATGCAGTTGCATTCTTTCCTTATTTTCAACATTAAGGTCAAGAGAGTCTACCGATTTTGAGAAAAACCTTTAGTGTGTTGATTAGGATCTTTTTGGTACCAAAGTTCGTGAATTAGCATTACCGTTTTGCAACCAATTGGATGGTGTTTAGGATCGCAGAGTCACCCAACATTGTACCATCTGGAACTCAAGGTGTTTGATAGCTCTCGTGGCTTGGTCAAGAATAATCTCCTAAAGTACGGGGTGGATTTCCGTTTTCCATGGTGGTCAACGAAAAAGGAAGGGTTTACAAAACAAAGGGAACGAAGAAAAAGATGGACTACGAAAAAGATAATTGACAAGAAAAATAAAATCTCACTTGATAGGAATATAATGAGTAGACCTAAGCTAGATAGAATCTGAAACCTAGACTATTCCCCGGAAGCGACGCCAAAAACTTGATGTACGATTGATTGTAAACCGAAGTTTTACAACCCTCCTAGGCAGTGTACCTAACTGTTATAGTGTAGTATAGGCAAGATTCAGGGGGTTATTATCTTTCTCTATGGGAATAGTTTGGGTAGGCTCGAATCGTATGGTCACTAAGGTCTAGAGGTTAAGAGAAGAGTATTTTTGTATTTTTATATTTTATGAAAGCAAGTAAAATCCTGGGTTTGAAGGGGTTTTTGATTAAACTAATTAACTACTCCTAATTCTATACTAATTACAGAAAAGTAAAGGTGATGAAAAACTCGTATGGTTATACAAATGTGTATACCTAATCATACACTACTCCCTAGTTGTCTTCTCCAATTTTATTACCCGTCACCCTCGTAATGGAATGTGTAAGTATTTAGATAATTAAACACCTAACTCAGAATGTACCAAAATGGCAAGGTAGTATGAAGACTACTGCGTGGGTATCATCTAGCCTAGCCGTGTTTCCCTAGATGTCTTTGCTATACAATTAAGAAGCTAGTTTTCTAAAGCCTAACGCATACATCATTAACAAGAAGCAATAAGAAAAGATAAACAACTAGGTTTCATGCAATCATAAGCAAACACAGATTATATTTAGCCAAGCATGTTAATTGAAAGAAAAAAACAATTAATTAAACAATACATAGACATATTGAAAGATTAAAAGGAATGAGGAACTTCACATCAATTAAACATGGATTGATGGTGGTTACACAATGGTTATAAAACCCTAAAAATCGTCTAAAAATGTAGCTACAAAGTATAGGTTTGATCCTCCAAAGTTTTCCACACAAAACACAAAAACTAGGGGTTGTATATATAGAGAATGCGTCGCGACGACGTCACTTGTAAATTGCGACGTCGTCAACCCGTAGAATCTTCTTTGGGCTTCTCAAGGTTGGCTACTTCGATGTCGTCACAAAAGGTCTTGACGTTGTCGCTTGATTACTTTGACGTCATCACAAGTGATTGTGACACCGTCTCCACGCACTATATGCCAAATCTTGATCATCTTCGTGTATAGTTGCAATCTTGTCTTGTTTCTTCCCAAATTGAGTCCAAGTCACGTGTATTTCCTCCAAATGCTAATATGACAAAAAGAAATGATTAAGCATGATAAATGGAGATATTTGCATGATTTTGGGGGTTAAATGACCTCGACAAAGTGTATAAAATGACACCTTATTAGTTGGTAGGGCGGTAGTACCTTTGTCCCTTAACTTGGCATGGCAAGTACTGGATGGCGTGAAATGCAACCGTGTTTTCCATTGATATCTGACTTACAGTAAAAATAAATTGTATAAAATGGAATTCATATGCTATGTAGATTTTGTATGATTTGGTTGTTTTTGGTTTATTTTTATAACATGTGATATTTATGACTAATTTTATAATTAGCAGAAAAGGTGCATGATGAAAAGTCTTGAGAAGAGATTCGAAATATGAATCACGAGTCCAGGAAACATATGACAAATGAGATGGCTATAAAATATGCCAACTCAACCTGTTTTTCCTTGATAATGTTACCTCAAACAGGTATGCTTTTGAGATGGCAAGTACATCTTATACGTAGCCCCTTTTATTTTTTTTTTGTAAAAAACAATGAATGATTGTATATATTTTTTATTCTAGTTGCTTTTTATATTTATTATATTCAGTTATAATCGTGATTATTGTATGTGTATATTGCAGAACTATCTTTTTTGGTTGAAAACTGAGCAATACGAGCCAAAGACTTCTAAAGTGGAGTTGAATTTGCTGCAAAGAATCTCTATACCAACAGCCGCAAAAAATAAGGAATAGATGTAGGGTTAGCAATGTTGAAATAAATATGTGGATGACTATAAATAAATAGATAACTACATACAAAATTCCTGAGTTTTAGATGTATCATTTATAATGTTAACTTACACTAAACCTATTCGTGTGCATATAAGATGGTAAAACATAAAGCAAAAAATCTTGCATTTTATGCTTTACATGTTGATGTTGTAGAACTGTAGGGGGTGAATACTGTCTTCTTGTGTTAGAAATACAGAAAAGTCTCGATCACTTCCAATATATTAAGTCATAGCTCGTAATAAACATTTTATTAAGTTAAGAAAGGAAACAGGCTGATCCTTGGACTCTCCATGGGTCACACGCCCCAACCATGGTTGTAAGAAGTATATAAACCCTCTCCTTCCATGGAGAGTGTGTTGGTTTTTCTCATAATCTAATATTACATTGTTTCTCTCTCTAGAAAAGCCTTCCACTCTTTCTCTCTCTAAACTTTTTATCCAAATCTTCATTGTTGTATGTGTTATTGATATTCTATAATTGGTATCATATGCCATGGGGTGATTACATGTAGTTTTGTGTGCGTTTAATCTTGAAAAACTTTGAAAAAACTGTGTTTGAAGCTTTATATACACGAAAACTAAAAACCATAAATTTTGAAGATTAAAATGTTAAAGTTTATGTTTTTATACTAGATATAGCTTAAACATAATTAGTTTTGAAAAACATTTCAAGAATAAACGTTAAAAATTGTGTTTTTGAAGTGGTTTTGTGTTTTTGGTTTCATAGTAGCTATTTGGCATACCTGCAACTTGAGTGTGCAAACAAGCAATTTGAGCTCTTTTGAACCTACGATTTGAGCTCTATTGCACTGCTATTTGGATAATTGTTGGGATTAAAAGTCATCTGATGTTGTTTGAATTACTACTGCTCATGTTTATGTTAATACTGCTCAGCTGGAGTTACTACTGCTCAGAGACTTCAAAGAAAATATGCTAAGTGTTTATTAATGCTAGTACACAGTTAGTACTGCTAGTGAATATTAGTGCTGCTGATGAACTTCAAATAAAATATACTAAGTAGTTACTACTGCTAGTATAAAGTTAAGACTGCTCAGCTGAAAAGTTAATCGCTATTGAAAAATATGCTTGAAGTTATTCCTACTGCAAGTGAATATCAAATTAATGCTGCAGTTAGTAACAGTTTATAAAATATATGAATTAGTTATTTATAGAAAAGATAATGGATACTTAGGAAAGTATGTAAGACCGACTAGGGCTCCTTGGTGAATAAAAGAGGTCCAAGGGCATAGAGTTTATATATCATTTCAATCTTTTGATATCACAATTAGTCGTATATTCATAGGCTACAAGGTGCTTTTAACTCTAATACTTAAGAGTAATTCTATTAATATATTAATAATATTGGAGCTTGTTTGTTGAATTATATGTTCATTAAATTACTGTTTCATTGATAATTCTTCTTAATATTAAAGATTAGATTCCGCATAATGTTTAATATATTTAAACAAAGTTTCTACTATAGTTGTGTTAGATTTATCTAATATAACTAAACCTTAAACGAGCTTAAGGAATTAGATCTTTTAAAGTGGGATCAACAAGTGGTAGCAGAGCTTGTTAAGAGGCTTTGAAAGATAAGAACCTTTTTTATACATAAGATCTTTTAAAAAAAGATATGGATCAAGATTCTACACACATGGTGGCTGCATCCAAAGTTCCCATGCTCAAACCTGGTGAGTATAAGATCTGGAGGATGAGGATTGAACAATATATCCAGATGATAGACTATGCACTGTGGGAAGTCATAGAGAAGTGCACCAACAAAACAACAACTATGGAAGTGTTTTGCCAGTGATGCCCTATTACAACTGCTGAGATGAAAAGGCTAGAGAAATATGAGAGTGTAAATCAAGAAGTAATTTAATGATGGGCATTCCAAATGAACATCAGTTAAAGTTTAACTCTATAAAGGATGCTAAGAAGTTGCTGGAAGCTGTAGAAAAGAGATTTGGTGGGAATGCAGCTGCTAAAAAGACTAAAAGGAATCTCTTAAAGCAGCAATATGAAAACTTCACTGCTCCAAGCTCAAATATGCTTGATCAAACTTTTGATAGGCTTCAAAAGCTTGTGAGTCAGTTGGAGCTTTTGGATGAAAAGCTTTCACAAAGAATATGTTAATAAAAAGTTATTAAAGCTGATTTGGATACAATGAGCATGGATGATCTTTACAACAACCTCAAGGTGTATGAACCAGAAGTTGAAGGGATGTCTAGCTCAAGTTCGAGCACACAAAACATGGATTTTGTGTCCTCTTCAAATAACAACACTACTGCTTATGGAGTTTCTACTGCTAACACTCAAGTTAATGCTGCTAACTCTACAAATATTGATAACTTAAGTGATGCTGTTATTTGTGCATTTTTTGCTAGTCAACCAAATAGTCCTTAACTTGTACATGAGGACTTGTAACAAATTCATCCAGATGACATGGAAGAGATGGATTTGAGATGGAAAATAGCCATGTTGACTATGAGGGCAAGAAGGTTTTTAAAGAATACAGGAATGAAGCTTACTGTTAATGGCAATGAGACTATTGGTTTGCTAAAGTTCAAGTGGAGTGCAACAAACGGCCAAAGAGGGGTACATTTTGCTAGAGGAATGAAAAACTCTAAGAAAATCAGAAACAACAAGAACAAGGAAATCTCAAGAAGGAATGTGCCTGTAGAAACATCTACTTTCATAGCTTTAGTGTCATGTGATGGTCTTGGTGGATATGACTGGAGTGATCAGGCAGAGGAAGGGCCTAATTATGCACTTATGGCTTACTCATCTTCAAGTCCTGACTTAGAGGTATCCAATGATTCTATTTGTTCAAAATCTTGTTTGAAAACTATTAAATCTCTTAAATCACAAAATGATCAACTATTAAAAGATTTAAAGAAATCTGAGTTTGAAAGGTTTTAGGTTATAAAGACTAGGTTTAGTATCTGTGGAAGAAAAACTTTAAGTTTTATAAAAGCAAATGAGTCTATTTATTTACAAGATATTAAGGGCGTAAAAGTGAAAATTCGACATAGGAGAAAATAACAATTAGATAGTTAGGAAAAGGCTTGACACGTTCGCAAGAAAGAAAAAGGAGGCACTCATCTTAATGAAGATAAATTTAACATGCATCTAAAAGTTTTAAACAATCTCATAGAGTGTAAGATAGTTGACGAATTGCAAAAATTTATGCTATGAAAACTATAATGCAGTTCCACCACCTTACACAAGAAATTTCATGCCTCCAATACTTGACTTGTCTTTTACTGGTTTAGATGACTTTGTTAATAAGCCTATAGTTGAAACTTAAAGCTATGGTCTATGTGTAAGAAGAGCCTAATATAGTTAGGAAGGAATGATGATGCCCAATTATTAAAGAATGGGTGTGCAGATGACGAGGAAAGGATGTTCTCGGCCTAAAACTGAAACAGAAAACAGTTAGGCCTAGTATTTGTTAAGAAAGAGTTTGCAAATCTAAAACAAACAACTAAAAAACTGAGGAAAAACTATTAAATTTAAGTTGAGCAAACCTTGCAAAAACTCCACGAGATCCAAGGGAAATCAAAGAATTGGAACAATATGATGTCCACAAAAACTAGAAGCAACTTTGAGGATGCATAATAAGGCCTTGTTATGTGTGTGGAAAGCTTTGATCATTTATAAGGTTGGAAATGCAATTAACCAATAAAAAACATAATCAAAACATCAAAGGATGGAAAACCTGTTTTGGAACAATGCTCAAAGGTGAAATATCAAAAACTAACTTTGCAAAAAACTCACCCCTGTGCTAAAAGGAACTTGGTTCCAAAAGCAGTACTAATGAAGTCTAGTTTAGTATCAATTAATACTGCTAGACAAAATATTTCAAAAACAGCAGTATTGGTTAATACTGCTAGACAAGTTAATGTTGCTCACTCAAAAACAACAGTGAATGCTGCTAGACCAATGTCATATCTTTCTAAAATAGCACATTTAACTGTTAAGAGGCCCATTCATAAGAACACATCATTTAAAAACAGTAATATTAATCAAAAGGTTAATACTATTAGGGGTAAAAAATTTAATACTGCTAGGCCAAAAGCAGTAGTTGATACTGTTAAGGAAAATAATGCTGTTAAGGCCTCAGCTTGTTCGGTTTGGAAACCAAAGCATAAAGTTTTAGACCATGTTTCTAAACACAACAATGCATCAATCACCCTAAAAAGTTTGATTATATTGATGCATAAGGCAGATCCAAGTCAGTGATGACTTGGGTCCCCAAAAGAAACTGATTTTCTTATCTAATGTGCAAGGCAATAAACAAATTGGATTTTACAGGACAAGTTAATTGATAGTGGATCTCAAGATTCACTGACCGGGAGAACATGTCCCTATCTTACAAACTATGAAGAGATAGATGGAGGATATGTTGCTTTTGGAGGGAACCCCAAAGGAGGGAAAATCACAGGAAAAGGTACAAAAGCAAGTGATAATGCAGGTCAAGCTAGAAAGAAGACAAAACCTGTCAAAGATTACATTTTGCTACCATTATGGACTGCTGATCCACCATATTCCTAAGATCCAAAGAGTTTTCATGATGATGGATCCAAACCTTCAAGGTGATTGATGGAAAAAAGTTTTGATGAGAGATCTATGGAAAGATATTTGAAATTAAAGATCCAAGAGAATGAAGAAATGTAACATCACTAACACTGTTAATGTTGCTGGCACAAATGAGGTTAATGTTGTTGGTGGAAAAACAAGCATTGAACTTCCATTTGATCCAAATATGCCTGCTTTGGAAGATTATATCATATTTAACTACTCAAGTAATGATAAAGATGATGGTGCAAAGGCTGACATGAACAATTTGGATACAACAATCCAAGTCAGTCCTAATCCAACTACAAGAATTCATAAAGATCATCCTCTTAATCAAGTGATTGGAGATTTGCAATCAGCTATAAAAACAAGAAATATGTCAAAGAATTTAGAAGAACATGGGTTTGTTAGTACTATTCAACAAAGAACAAACCATAAAGGCCTTCAAAACTACTTATTTGCTTGCTTTTTATCACAGGAAGAACCTAAAAGGTAATTTAAGCATTAAAGGATCCAATCTGGATAGAGGCTATGCAGGAAGAGCTTCTACAATTCAAGTTACAAGAAGTTTGGACTTTAGTGGATTTACCAAATGGAAAAAAGGCTATAGGATCTAAATGGTTTTCAGGAATAAAAGGGATGAAAGGGGAATTATGATAAGAAATAAAGCAAGATTGGTTGCTCAAGGATACACACAAGAAGAAGGGATTGACTATGATGAAGTCTTTGCCCCTGTTGCAAGAATTGAAGCAATTAGGCTATTTTTAGCTTATGCTTCATTTAAAGATTTTATGGTGTATCAAATGGATGTAAAAAGTGTTTTTCTCTATGAGAAGATTGAAAAAGAGGTGTATGTATGTCAACCACCACGATTTGAAGATCCAGACTTTCCTGATAGAGTATACAAGGTTGAAAAAGCACTGTATGGACTACATCAAGCTCCTAGAGCTTGGTATGAAACCTTGTCAACATATCTGTTAGACAATGGGTTTCAAAGAGGGAAAATTGACAAGACCTTATTCATCAAAAGGTACAAAGGTGATATTTTGCTGGTCCAAGTTTATGTGGATGATATCATCTTTGGTACAACAAAGAAGGAGCTATGCAATTCATTTGAGAAGTTGATGCATGAGAAATTTCAGATGAGTTCTATCGGAGAACTTACATTCTTCTTGGGATTACAAGTGCAGCAGAAGAAGGATGGCATATTTATTAGTCAATATAAATATGTTGTTGAAATTTTACAAAAATTTGGGTTTAGAGAAGTCAAGACTGCAAGCACACGAATGGAAACTCAAAAGCCTCTGCTCAAGGATGAAGATGGTGAAGAAGTGGATGTTCATATGTATAGGTCAATGATTGGTTTATTGATGTATCATACATCTTCAAGACCTGACATCATGTTTGTAGTGTGTGCCTGTGCTAGATACCAAGTATAACACCCCGTGTTTTAGGGTCCTTTACGACATCAATAAATTCACTATTTATTTTTAGTATTGTACGCGTTTGCTTTTAAATACGTTTAGGCATACCCGGAACCACCAAAACTTTTCTACGCTTCAACAAATACCCACAATTGTACCCAATACCCAAAATTTACAAAATATCATCATATATATCAACACATGGCCGGATATGGTGGGAAAAATCAAGAAAAATATCATAAAAACTTCCAACTTGATATGTACATACACTTACCATTTAAAACCTTAAGACTTTCTTCTATCTTGACCAAAGACTTCCTTAAATCCCTCCCATGGTCCCTTTGAATCTTGACCACTTCCTATAGAAGTCTTGGACTAGTCAAAGTGTTATATAAGGCATGCATTACTAGTATTCATTCACACACTTCATTCTTAGCTAGAAAAACTTCACAAAACCTCCCTTTTTCTCCTTATATGCCACGACCAACATCAAACAACACAAATAATCCATACAAAAATTATTTAGCACATTTACATACATTCCTACATCATTTCTAAGATAACCTAAGGTGTTTAGAAGGGTTAGTTTGGAGTTTACAAGTGTTAAACAAGAAAGGTTCAAGATTAGGGTTTTGCTTGGAATTAGGGTTTTCAAGTGTTGAAAGCTTGGGTTTGTCATCTAAACAAGGGTTTAGTTCATATTGTTCATCATCATACGTCATATTAAGGTTGCCTAAAAGCCTTAATCTCTTTACATTCATGATTTTATGTGTATATAATGGCTATGTAGTTAATCACCATCTAGGAAACTTATCTACATGAAATATGGATTTTTACACTTGTTTATGATTTGGTAAACTTTTATATATGTTGTATGAATGTTCATATCATGTTATAATGGAAGTATAAGTAATGTACAAGTGTTGGTTATGTATAAAAAGTATATGTAAACAAGTTAACTAAAAAGTATACTTATGAAAGTTCATGGATAAATAAGTGTGTACACATTTGGATCTTGTGATTTTTGGACAATATATGGACTAATCATGGACTAGAGACCCTAAGGATGTAATACATGTGATTATGAGTGTTGTAATGGACTTGTAACAAAGTGATTAAACTTAAAAGTTAGAAAAACTCATTTTAAACACATTTTAAGAAAAAGTTCAAAACCTTCTGTTTGAAATTCGAATTTAACATATATATTTTATGATTTTATAAAATACTACATGTCACAAGGATCGTGGGCATGTAGAGAACTCGAAAAACCGATTTATAACGAAGGAGATACGCTAATTTTAAGTTATACGTTAATTAAACGCGTTATAAAAGAAATTTTATAAAAACAAGTTATAAAATACTTCTGATATATAAGGTTTATTATTTTTCCCAGATAGTACATAATTTTAGGATTCTAAAACAATAAGAATCGTAATTTTTCAATCAATAACGAAGGAGTTATGAATTTCGCAAGTTTACGGTAATTAAAGTTTATAAAAATAATTTTATAAACTATGAACAGTAAAAATCACTATTCATAACAGATACATATTTTTGAAAAATGTTATATTTTGATAAGATTTGTAATTACGAAGACGTGCTCGAAAGAATCACTAAAATCGGAGCTAAAACGGATAAAATACGACATTTACGGGTTTTACGATAACTAAATTTATAAAACAAGAGGTATCCTACAACTGGGACAACATAATTATCTATAAAACGTAAATTATTTTATTATTAACTTGCATTATTTTACTTTGATAATTTTCGTAGTCAATTTGACCTAAAACCCGGGGAGTTGCCCCGTGTATACTAAGAAACATCATCAGACGCGTTCCGGCTTTCGATTAAACGTAGTTTTTTGACGACTATCACGTTTCTACTTAACGAACATAATTTCATATTATTTTTATTTTTATTTTAGATGTAGCTCGTTTTTTATTTTATGGGTTACGTAAGTTATAACTAGTCCATTTTTACTTGCACATGCATGCATCATACCATAAATATCTAGATATTTTTTTAACATAGGATTCACAATTTGAAAATGTATTTGGTCCCCTCTTTTTTCCTTTCCTTGGTGGCGTCCAAACACATACACTCACAACAAATTTGTTAAATGATTCCATGGCACAAGACACATTCCTATGAAATTCTCACTTGTGTCTCCAAATGGTCCGAAGCCTTTTGCTTAAATATTAAACATACAATTCACCTATTTTATTTCATTCTTCACACACTAGTAAAATCATCTCTTTTTTTACTCTTGTCTTTTCTTTGGTTCGATCCGACATCACTAAACAAAACACTTTGCTATTTGTTTTCCTTCTTTTCTCTAATACTGGTTACTAGTGATTCTTGGTTATTTATTTTGGGTTATTCAAGATCTTGTTCGGGTTATATTTGA
Source organism: Tanacetum coccineum (assembly GCA_026074375.1). Lineage (NCBI taxonomy): Eukaryota > Viridiplantae > Streptophyta > Magnoliopsida > Asterales > Asteraceae > Tanacetum > Tanacetum coccineum. The sequence goes on along the minus strand of BQNB010004062.1, from coordinate 61,408 downwards.
ATTCATTTCGGGTCAAATCCATCATTTTTCACAACTTATAAGCCATATCGTCCCATTTCTTTTGCATAAATTTTTAAAGTGTTCGTTCTTACACCGTTTTGTTTCTCTCAAAAATCCTATCACCCGTGTTTGTGTAATCACTTTTTACAAAGAAAACTAACAAATAAACAAGGTTGTACAACTACTTAGTAAATTTAAACTTTTCGTAATATTTGTAATTTTCTTGTACTTTTGAGTTTATAGCGAAATGTTAAACGATAAAAGTGATGTATGATGATTTGGTGAATGGATTTAGGTTAGATTAAGGGTGTTGGTTTGATGATTGAAGCATTGGCGAAGTGGTTTTAGGTTAGATTAAGAATATTAAGGAAGTTGTGGTGGATTTTGGTTAATTTTAGAGGATAATACCGTGCTGTCTAGAATTAATTCATGTGTTAAGGGGTGTTTAAAATGTATTGAGAAGCTAAAACCCTAAGATTTTTTTAGTATACTTTCATACGCAAATTTTGGTATAAAGAACGCGAAAATCCGCCTTATAACGGAGAAGTTATGGCCGTTTTAAGTTGGCGAAACATTAAAGTTTTTAACATCTCAAAAATGGTTTTAGGTGCATTCTGTCTGAATTTTAAAACTAAGTTTTGACCCGTTTCGGGACAGAGTTGGCTAACAAGTATAAAAGAAAACTTGTAGAGGATGATTTTTCCTTCAAACGTAGCTTTCGGTAGACTAGTGAATGTTTATAACGAAGGAGATATGCCCTCCTAAAGTCGGACAAAATCTAGGATTATATTAACTAAAAAGTGAGCTGATTGAAATATAAATTTAGGTTTTTAAGCGTTTTTGAGCATTTTCGGGTCTGTTTGGAGTATAAAAACTTTAGCAAATAATATAGTAACCATTATATATTGATTAGGCACGTTAGAAATTTTCTTCAGACATTATTTAGAAAGCGTAAGTGGTTTATTAGAAATGGAAATTTAATAATAGGCGTAAGGTATATAACGACGAAATAAAAGTGGAAACTAGAGTTTTTAGGGTCACTTAGCCTGTTTAGGCGAAATATAAACTTAGCGGATATATTTAGATATCGTTAATGTTTGGTGATTCTAAACATTTAATAAAAAGGGTAACTTTCGGTTTAAGTATCTAAATTTTAAAAGACTAGGATGTCGAGCAACACTTTAAGGCTTCGGTTATCATTGTTGAGCTTTAGGATATTTTGCAAAGACTTTTGTGATATGGTATGGGTTTACAATAGTCACACACACTAAAAAACGTTGTGTTTTACACTACTTTTACTGAACGTCACTGATTGCTAAATACTTTTCATGATACTATGAATGAAGCAGTAGTTATCTTTTGGTCCTCGTAAATATTTTACTTAAACCTATGAACTCACCAACTTTATGTTGACATTTTAGCATGTTTTTCTCAGGTCCTTATTTACATGGCTAGCATTTTGAGTTGCATCTCGGGAGTCTTTTTCTTGCATTACTTTGATAATTTGTCTATCTTTCGAACAATTTATTACTAAATATACTTGATTTGAAACTCAGTTTATTTTAATGTAACAAATGATCAACTTTTTAAAACGTCTATTTAGTGGTCGTTCTTTGTTAGCCTTAAAATATTAAGTTTGAAATGGAAGCTCGGTCTCTGATCATGGAAGCTCGGTCTTTATTCACAAAACATTGTAATAGGCTAGTTATGGGTATTGGGATCGTTAGTTAATCTAATATTGTACGTGTATCGGGCTAAAGCCCAAAGTAATCTTGAGCCCAACCCATTAGCAAAACCATAAACGGCCCAACAAGCCTAATAAGGCCGGCCTAAATGTGGGTATAAATACCCCTCTCCGAGTGTGGAGACAGTGTTGGTTCTCATTTGTAATCTTTACATTTGCAAGAATACAACCAAGCATTATCTTTTCTTCACTCTACCTTCCTTTCTTTCTTCTTTCTCTTGTCTTTAACATCTTTTAGTATAGTACTTATTCATCGAAATGATCATGATTTAGATTGGGATAACAATTGTGTTTAGTAACAGGAAAAGAGAAAGAAAGAAGAAAGACATGGTAAAGAGAAGAATAGAAAGAGAATGCTTTGGTTGTATTCTTCGCAAATTATGAAATTACAATATGAGAACCTATACCCTCTCCACACTTGGAGAGGGAGTATTTTTACCTACTTTAGGCAGACCTTATTAGGCATCGTTGGGCCGTGTGTAGTTTTGTATGGTTTGGGCTCGAGTTTATTGGGCTTTGCCCAATTCACGTACCAATATTATATAACTTTAACGACGACCAATACCTGTAACTAGCCTAATACAACATTTTATGAATAAAGATCGAGTTTCCATGATCAGGGACCGAGCTTCCATTTCTGACTTAATATTTTAAGGCTAACATTCTTTATGCTTTGTGTTTGAGATATTTATGACGTCACATCCTGGTAACCTATTCCGCTGAGATCCATTTTTGAGGTGTGACCTACGCCGTCTACAAGTTTTATTATATTACGTTATCCTGCGTTGATTGTAGAAGAAGCTCCTACTAATCAACATGGAAAAGTTGCACATGTACTTTATAGATCTTGTAGAGTCTTTTAGTAACCTAAGATATATGGTTATCTGATAGATTCAAAAGAACTTGATTTAGGAGATCATAATGAACCTCCTAACTACTAACAAGCTATGAAGAATTATGAATCCAAGATGTCTTAAAGCGATGAATGCATAATTGCAGTCTATGAAAGACAAGGAAGTATGAGACTTAGTTGATCTTCTACATAACAGCAAAAGTGTTGGCTGCAAGTGGGTCTTTAAGTAGAATACTGATATGGATGGTAAGATAAACACATTCAAGGCCAGATTGATAGCTAAAGGATACACTCAAACTCAAGGAGTTGACCATAGTGAAACCTTTTCACTTGTTGCTAGCATTAAGGCTATTAGAATACTATTTGCCATTGTTGCGTACTGTGATTATGAGATGTGGCAATTGGATGTCAAAACAACTTTCTTAAATGGTGAACTTCATGAAAAAGTTTTACATGGTGCAACTTAAAGGTTTTGTCAATCTCAAGTATCCTAATAAAGTATGCAAGCTTAAGTATTTATGGATTAAAGCAAGCATCATGTATTTGGAACTTAAAGTTTGATGAAAAGATCAAAGAGTATGATTTTGATCATAGTCTAGAGGAACTGTATGTTTATATTAGAAGTGATGGAGATAAGGAATTTTTCCTAATCGTGTATATAGATGACATATTATTAATGGTAAACAATGTTCATATGCTTGAAGGTGTAAAAACCTCGATAGGAAGATGTTTCACCATGAAAGATTTAGGAGAAGCTGCTTAATATCCTTGGAATCAAGATCTATAGAGAATCCAAGCGACTTATTGGTATTAGTAAAAGTACATACATAAACAAGATCCTGAAAAAAAATTAAATTAGATCAATCTAAAAAGAGTTGTTTACCTATGACTCCAAAGCTATTTTTGAGTGAATCTCAAAGTCTGTCACACCTAGAGAGATAGAGAAGATGATTAGGATACCATATTCTTTATAAATTGGATTCATAATGTATGATATGACTTGTACATGACCTAGCGTATCTTTCACATTGAGCATGACGAGTGGATACGAACAGACACCTAGTGATGATCACTTGGTTGCTGTTAAAAATATATTGACGTACTTAAGAAGGACTAAAGATATGTTATTGGTTTATGGTGGTTTTGATGAGGAGCTAGATGTAACCTCTACGTTTTGAAGATGACAAAATATAAAAACATTCTATGGTAAAAATAAACGTATACACGTTATTAGTCGTAAACTTCTGTTTCGACGTAAATCACTTAAGGTATGTATAAACAAATCATAAAACATGATTAGTGATCAAAGATAATCTTTTTATCTTAAACATTACATTTTTACAAATGTAATATAGCATTTTTATAAAAGTAAAAAATATACAAAATACTTTTTAATTTAAAGAAATGGTTTAATAAAGTATTTAAAATTCAAATATGGTTTTCCTCCTAAAACAGAAAACTCTGGACCAAAAAATAACTTCCCACAAAAATACAAAAATAGGAGCGTCTACCTAGAGGCGACCCCCTGATAGGTAGAACGGCCCCCAGATATATCTGGGACCGCCGGGACCGCCCCCAGTGGACGTTACTCCTTCTTTCCTATAAATACTACACTATTCCCTGACAGATTTTAGACTTTTTTGCACTCAGTTTTTAGAATTCTTTCTCTCTCTAAAACCTCCTACCCCTCTCTAAAATATTTGATCAATATCTTGCTTAATATTGTTTTAAGTGATCCAATCTCTTCCTCCTTCTTCTACCAAGTACAAGAGAAGAACACTCGTATTCGCAAAGAAACGAAGTGTTATGGATTAGAGATCTTCTTCTATCTTCTTCTAAGATTCAACCTCTATATTTTCATTCTTGTGTTATTCTGTAGATCCGGATAGTGTATAAATCTGAAAGTGTTGATTGTGTGTCGGTTAGTATTTTAGGCCTTAAAATACGTTAGTGAATGTGTAGATTGGTTCTAGCTAAGATTAGGACTTGACATTTAGCTTAGTGTCGAAAATCAGGACAAACAACGTGTAACAGTTTTCTCTACCTAAAGGGAGCTTGTTGACATAGTAAAATCTGGAGTCAGATACTCGGGGAGTGAAGTATGGCGAAGAAGAGCTTCGTAGCCGAACCACTATAATTCTTGATGTTGTGGTTTGATTGTTCTATCTCTTATCTCTTTACCTTCATTCTATATCTCGTTGTTTATATTTATATAGTGATTGTATTATTTGTAGTTAAATATATTGGTTTTCAATATTGTTGATTTATATCACATATACTCGAATCAAATATTTTTATAACCAAAATTTTAAAACGCTAATTAACCGGTAAAAAAAATCAGTAAACTATTCAACCCCCCCTTTTAGTTTCCACAACACCAACACTGGGTTCCAAACGAGTTGAGATGATACTCGATTACAATCTGGATATGTCTTTGTTATGAATGGTGGAGCAATAGCGTGCAGGAGATCAAAGCAGAGCAACGTTGCATTGTCGTCTACAGAATATGGATACATCGTTGTCTTAGAATCTACTCAATTGGTTGTTTTAATGAAGAAATTCATAAGGGATACTGGTGTTGTTCCAAGTATCTATAACCCTATGAAATTGTACCATGATAATTGAGTACAGTTTTACTTGTGAATGAACCACTAGTACAGAAAGTCAGTCAACATATTCTTTACAAATTTCATTATATTCGCGAAGTAGTTGCGATAAATGAAATTGAAGTCATTAAATCCATATTGATGACAATGTTGTTGACCTACTAAGGAAAGCATTACCCCATAAATAGCATGATTTTGATGCTAATGGAATTGGGATTCGTTATGTTGATAAAGAATTGTCTAAAGTTTAATTATGTATTTAGATATTGGAATGTTAAACAATTTTATGAGTGATATATAATTGTTATGAGAAAATTTTCATTTATATTATTGTGTTATATATTTGCACGTTTCGCCCAAGAATATGATTGTTCAAAACTCCGTAGCCGATTGTATTGTATGGCACAATATGAATTATGACTAATATGAATGTTGAGATTTTACTTCTGATATAAAATTTACATGATGGGGCATCCCCCACCCCCACTTTCCCAAACCACACCCGAAAGTTTGTATGTATGCATAGGGATGAACTATTGGATGACAACATATGAGACGTCGATTCATAGATGTTTATCAAGTTGTAGTGAGTCACGTTTTATAATTTGTATTTCTGTGTGTACTCTAGACTTTGATATATAGTACATTTTATATAATACATTACGGTGTTTTGCTATATTCGTCTGTTGCCCGCTGTCTGTAACTCGGGGGCATAATAGGGGTTTTGTTTTAGGTATTATGAATTATGTATTATAAAGTGAATATAGGCAAAAGGATTTTTTACTCTTTTTAGAGTATGATACTACTGTGGGCCACTCGATGAATGGGATGATATTAACACGATCATGATTGAAGTGAGAGTTGAACTATTGTTATAACTTACTTTAGTAGTACCATTACTTCTAAATCGAGAAACAAATGTTAGCGATTTGAGATGACTTAATCCATGTCTCAAATTAACATGTATCAGAATCAAAAGAAATAAGTATAAAGATCAAATCAAAAATCATTAAAAATTAATGATTGTTGTTTGGTTCTATCTGTAACATTTCACATTTTCAGGTCATTTACGACTTCATTTATTCCATTATTTATTTTTAGAGTTTTACGCGTTCGTTTTTAATTATTATCATATAGTTAAATCGCGTAAACAAAAAATCATCATTCAACGTAAACGGACACCAAACAAATAAAAGTTTACATCAGGCAAGTGTTATATGATTATTAAGAGTATAATTTATAACTTTTCATAATTTATTTTTATTGGTTACGTAAAACGCTTACGTTTCGCAACAAATTATATTCGGGTATACCCGGAAGCACCTATACCTATCTATACTCAAACCAATACCCACAATTATACCCAATATATAAAAAATAACTCACTTTATCACTTATTAACCACTTAGGCCGGATACATACACATACACTTGATAATTAAATCAAAACTCACTTGTATACTTTCTTAAACCCCACAACTAGTACTTTCATCACAAGTTTCCAAAAATTGGCAAATCACATGTACCCTAAACACCAATTTTAGCCATGTACATGCCTAGGGAGGAGGAGAAGCCTTCTTACACTTGTACTTAAAACCACTACATCCTATGGTTTGGTTTTAGATGGTTTAAGGTTTCCCACTTGCTATATTAGGAAGGTCATACATACTAGCATTCATTTACATACTCCAACCAATTCACCAAGCCACAAAACTCTCTCCATTTCCATTTATAACCCACAACTCACCCTTATTTATTTAGGGTTTCATATAATTTTCATATTCAAGCATACAAGTATTCATTCTAAGTATATCTGAGATCATTCAAGTGCATTGGAAGCTTGGGTTTGTGGTTTAACAAGAAGTATACAAGAAATATAATTATGGTTTTCTCATTAGGGTTTGATCTTGGGTTTATATTATTGGGTTTAAGCTTAAGTATAAGCTTGTGTTCATCATCTTACTACTCATCTCTAAGGTCAATTTAAGTTTTAACATCTTCATTATTCATTTACATGTTTACATACTTGATATATATGTTAATCACCACCTAGGTTTAATTTGATGATTTATGAGATATTACAAGACATATGTAGGTTTGAATTTTATAATGTTTATAATGAGGAAAATAATCCATGAAATGGAAGTCATAAGTACACACTTAATATAAGTATTAGTTGATTTATGAGTTTAGTTTGTGAATTATTTTGTATTGAAAGATAATTACAAGTTTATGTATAAAAAAGATCATGATGACATGGATTTCATTTGGACAAGTGTTATGGACTTTTAAGGGACTTAATGGATGTAAGATATATGGTAGAAAACTTGGTAAAAGATTTGTACAAAAGCTCTTAACAAAAAGGAATGGTAAAACTTGTTTTTAAAAAAAAAACATACAAACTGTTTTGGTACCTTTCTGTTTGAATTCGTATATAAACATGCATATTTATGTTTATTTAATTAGTACTTATCACAAGGACCATAAGCTATACAGAATTGAAAAAACCGGCTATACGAAAAAGATTGACATTTTTAAGTTTACATTATTTAAATCGTTTTAAAGTATTTTTATAAAAGTCTTATTTTATAAAAAATATTCATGTTTCAGATCTGATATATTAAGGGAGATATTTTATAAAGATAGTACTTTTCATGACGAATCCAAACATGTAAGAAACTCGAAAAACGGTTTTAAAATAAAGGTGATAAGTTATTTACAAGTTTAAGTTAAAAAGTATTTTTATAAAAGTAAATTTATAAACACATGTTACTGTTCACGACAGTAACCAGGTGGGGAGTAATTTTCCTAAATAGAGCTTTTAATTACGAAGATGTGGACATAAGAATCACTAAAAACCGAATTAAAACGAACGAGATACAATTAAAATACGATTTCATATCATGAGTGTTATAAAAGAATTTTTCATAAACTTTCACTTACTGTTACTGTTCATAACAGTACCAAACCATATTATAAATATAAAATTTGATTAGGCTTTTCAAATACGAATCCATACATATAAAGAACAAGCGAACGGATTAAATATGAGTAAGTTATGACTTTAGGAAGGTTACAATGATTAATTATATAAAAGTAGTTTTATATAATTTTATAAAAACAATTAAAACTACTGTTCATCAGGAGCATAAAAATTATAAATATAATATTTTAATATATTTTTCTTATAGGAGCCTATGGAATACAAATTAACTGTGAAAAACAGAGTTTAAACGATAAAGATATAAGGTTTATAAAACCGTATGCACTATTTTTACTTTTGTGCATTATTTTATAAAAAAAATTAAACCAATTATATAATATCATTATATAATCAATAATAATAATATTAAAACAAGTATTATTATCAAACAATCAATTGTGAGACGAAAACCACATTTTATTTTACGGATACAAATACAAACACATTTATTCAATAAAGTACGGTTTAAACATTTAAAACTAAACAAAGTCTATTAGGTGGTGGTGTAACTATATAACTTGTGATGTAGTACTATTAAGTACATTGAACTCATATGACCTATATTTAATTAGGTTGCATTCGGTCTTATCCGTGACGTTTCCATTCACTTGATTCATATACATCAGTTTATTCACTAAGGTGAGTTCATAGCCCCATATTTACTATATCAATGATTTACAACTTTTGGGGTGAGAAACATGCATTGTTTTACAAATTGGACGCAAGTGTACATTTTATCATAATTATGTATTTGCCTAAGTAGCGATAACCTACTGTGCCCATTATCATGAACTGTCAATTACTTTGTGTGAGCGCGAATGTTATAAATAGATCTATTTAGGATTGACATCCCTATCCGAGTGAGTAGCTCTCACTGGTGTCACGGAGTAAACCAACGGATGTATACCATGTCGGATTTGAGATGTTTAGGGTTGAACATCATCACGGGCAATGTGGCAATATTTATATTGCATTCATACATGTCGAGCTTCAGTGTCATAAGCTTAGGGAAACGTAATTCCATTTTGTGATGGGTGCACAGGTTGCATAATCACAGGGAAATCTTGCGGTCCTACATTACATTTACATAAACCTATGAATTCACCAACTTTATGTTGACGTTTTAAAGCATGTTTTCTCAGGTCAATGAGGCATGAGGTGCTAAGGATATATTGGGGATACTCTTTTGGGGAGTCATGCATAAAAGATTTAGAGTCATTACATCTAGGGATATTTGTTATGATCTAAAATATTTGTTATCAAATGTTAAACAATTTAAGCCCTTGTGCTTTGTATCAAACGATTTCAATAAATCAAATGTATCGTATTTTTAAACGACCCTTTTAGAGGTCGTTCTCATATCTTGTGCTATTGATCTATGAAGTAACGCTCCCGGACACATTATTCCGCTGCGACCCTATTTGGGGGTGTTACAGATTGGTATCTAGAGCCAAGGTTATAAAGAACCAGGTCAAATGTTTTGCTGGACTATAACCGTTTTCAAACATTGCATTCATACAAAGGGGTTTTAACGGGACATACATACACTAGTTGTTTGGCAATTTAGAGTCTGCTCCTACACCACCCACACCATATCATCTTGTTTTCTGAGACCAAATCCCGTACTGCACGGATGTCTATTTTTTTGGGGTAAGGGGTTACCCCGGTAAATTGTATTAATCACAGAAACGTTTAAGTACAATGGAATGTGACTGAGATGCCACATTAACCTCAAGCAGAGCTTGAACTACCAATACCTCAAAGAGACATGCCTCTAATGAGATTTACAAAGAATATATGCTAACAAAACAAAAACTAATGAACCTCCCAATTTAACTTGGACAGCCTCCAAAACCAACGATTGATCCTCCAAATATGCGAAATTGTACCATTCAAGGGAAATTGCCTCCTTAAAAAACCTTCCCAAGAAAAACCCGATGAGAAGAACCTCAAAGAAGGAAAAAAGAGTACAACTCTCCCCCGAACCTCATGTATGCCGAAACCAACTCTAGAAACCAGATCCATGAAATCAAGCATCCCGTCAGTTACCATAAAGCCTAAACGAACTAGGCATCTTCTATTTCCCAAGCATTTGTTGAACATTCATTGTATTCTTGAATCTAAAAGTCATAAGCTTTAAACGAACCGTAACCATAATAATATTCCTAAGCTCATCCGAAGATCTTTTCTCCTTCTTGAACAACCGGTTTTTGCGTTCATTCGAGATAAAATACAAAGTAGCAGCTACAAGCAATCTTCCAAACATACTTTTAGCCGTTCTTTGCCAAGACCACGGTTGAAGATATGTAACAATGTCATGGAGAGCCGGTTGAATATTATCCATATCAGCCATAGTGCGAACTTGCATCCAAACCTGCGTAGAGAAACTGCACTCAAAATCTATTTAACACCATACTCCACGATCACCATCTGCCGAGGCATGCATTACTAAGTTTGCTGCTGCACTACCTTCATCATTACCACTACCACCAGAGAATATTAAGTCACTTAAAGATAACATAAGAGTCTAGCATCTAGAATCTTGAGAGGCACCATGGCCCATAGACAAATAGATTTGTCAGTGTAGCTCATTTTGTATTATATCCTACTAAACTTGAGTAATACTCGATTGGTAGCGTTAATGAAAAGCTTGTACTCTTTTACTCAGGTAAAACGATGTATTAAGTATTAACCTACGCTGTTGGTTATGATCATGCTACTGTATGATGTGGATTTATTTATGCCATGGTTGCTGTCATCTTATATCTCTGCATGACGTGGTCTCACCTTACATATATGTTGTAATCATGGAGTGTCATGATTTGTCCTTGGATGAAACTTCATATACATTTTATTCCCTGTGATCTTCAGGAAACGATGACAACTGTTAATCAAGGGATGAGTGTTGAGGAAATTGAGCGGGTTGTAGCCCAGCGAGTGGCTAACGCTATCGAGGCTATTGCTATTTATAAGACAAAAACCAACATGGCCCGCAAGTCAATGAGCCAGACCGAACGACAAGAAGACAAGGTAGCAGAGAATGCTAGCAACAAGAGGAAGTGGGAAGGTAACCACAATGGAAGCTCGAGCCAACAAAACAAAGGGCATAAGGTGCCTAGAGCACACACTACTAGACCAATCAACAAGAAGGCATATGCTGGATCTCTACCTCTGTGCAACCAGTGCAAATTTCACCATAATGGACCGTGCACTGTAAAGTGCGGAAATTGCAAGAAGGTTGGCCACATAACCCGAAATTGTAGAACACCTACTACTGCTAGGAATCAACGAACTCTCACCTGTTATGAGTGTGGAAGTCTGGGACACTACAAGAGTAATTGTCCAATAGTGAAGTTTCAGAACCGTGTGGACATGGTATGAGAAAGGAAATCTCAGAAGACGCTAGTTCCACCACGATGTCTAACATCAACACCTAAGGAGAGACCCTCCCGTATTACCTAGTGAACTCTAAGCGGAAACCTTATTAGACTTTAATTCCGATAGGAATTTGTATTGTAAATCTTTTTGAACCCTCGTTGTACCCGTGGATGATTTAAATTATCTATCAAATTATCGTATTATGAAAATTCGTCAAAATTCAACTTAGATTCCTATTTACTCTTGCAAACTACCTCTTCTAATACATGAAATTATAACCTATTATGAACGAAAATGAGGCATTACATGGCCTGATCACTATGTAGTAAATTCAGGAAGGACCATGCCATGCAGAGAGTATCACCCACCTTAAAACTTCTTTCAAGAAACAACTTTTCTATTTACTAATCAAGATTTTGTGTGCGTATTCATAAAACGTATTTATCACAAGGAACCAAACTAATAATCATAATAACTAGGTAAATTCTTACCCCACATAAAAAATGTTATAACTGACGCGTTAAGCCAAAGGGAACGAATAAAGCCACTAGAATCCGAGCCTTAGACGCAACCATAAATATTACACCATCGTCACTACTCTTGAACGCTCAAGTTAAAATAATTTAGAAGGAGAATGCAAACGAGTTACCAAGCGTGGTAACGAAATTATCGAAAGGCATAAATACAAATAACAAACAGATTTATTGCCACAACATTCGTTTATTATCTTAGAAGTAAGATTACATAAGAACATAAAGGAAATACAAGTTTTATTACAACCCTCCCCTAGCAATAATATATATTCCTTCTAAAAGATATCCACGCCGATAGCAAGAACGATGAGGGGCACGAGAATCGCTAGAATAAAGGCAAGATACTGAAATTATTCTTCGTATGGGACGTAGGCAAGATAAATGCCGAGTGCTACCGCGCTCGCCATCGCCAAGAGTGTAATGATATGCAACATTTATGAGGATTAGATAAGAGAAAATTTAAGTGAAAGATTTAGTGTTGTGTGGAGAAATGGAGGATAAAAATTTGGTATTTAAAAGGAGAAAGTAACCATTGGAGTTACTGTTCATAGTCGTTGGGGTTACTGTTCACGTATAAAAAAATTACCAACACCACTTTACTATATAAAGTCGACATCATTTTATACAAAATCCTAGGCCAAAAAGGCGAAGACGTATCAATAGTCACCCTAGGACAAACCGTCGGCAAGTTAAACGTCATCAAGGAATTTAGACCCGTACCAATGAAATTCTACATCAAGATAACAAATTGACTTAGCACATATTAGGAGGATTAAGACGAGCATTTACACCTCTTCATCAACCCTATTCCGGAGGTGCATCGATTACCGGGAATTAAATAAGCTGACGGTGAAGAACCGTTATCCGCTCCCGAAAATTTATGATTTGTTTGATCAACTTCAAGGGTCGAGTGTTTACTCCAAGATCGACCTGAGGTCGGGCTATCATCAACTGGGGGTTCATGAAGCAGACATTCCAAAGACCGCCTTCAGAACTCCATATGGACATTATGAATTTCAAGTCATGTCGTTGGTTTGACAAACGCACCGACGGTATTTATGAACCTCATGAATCGGGTGTGCAAACCATATTTGGATAAGTTTGTGATCGTCTTTATTGATGATATATATTAATTTTTTAAAGAGCAAGAAGGAACACGAAGAACATCTTAAGGCAATTCTGGAATTGCTTAAGAAGGAGGAATTGTATACCAAAATTTTTCTAAGTGTGAATCTTGGATTTCCAAAGTATAGTTCCTCGGTCACGTGATTGATAGTCAAGACATTCATGTGGACCCCGCCAAGATCGAATCCATAAAATATCGGGCATCTCCTAAAGCACCGACAGATATTCGTCAATTGTTAAGTCTTGCCAGTTATTACAAAATAAATTCATCGAAGGATTTTCGGGGATTGCCAAGTCGATGACCAAGCTTACTCAGAAAGGAGTTAAGTTCGATTGGGGAGACAAGCAGGAAGCTTCCTTCCAGTTATTAAAGCAGAAGTTATGTAGTACGTCAATTCTGGCTTTACCTGAAGGAAACAAAGATTTCGTAGTCTATTGCGATGCTTCGCATAAGGGATTAGGTGTTGTATTAATGCAAAGAGAGAAAGAAAATTTCTTATGCATTACGCCAATTAGAAATTCATGAGGAAAACTATACGACTCATAATTTGGAACTTGGATCAGTAGCGTTTGCTCTAAAGATTTAGAGGAACTATTTGTACAGAACCAGGTGTACGGTGTTCACTGATCACAAGAGTTTACAACACATTCTTAATCAGAAAGAGTTTGTTGGGAATTAAACTTATCATACTTAGTACTGCTCACAAGTTACAACTGCCAGTATTAATCAGTTAGTACTACTAGAGTAAGTTAGTACTACCATTACTAACTTAAGACTGTTGAAGGACTTAAGATTGCTGGTTATAGAGTTACTACTGCTGGTTTAAGATTAATGCTGCTGCTGAAGTTAATGCTAATTGACTGAAATTAATGCTGATTAGTCAAACAGAAGACTGAAGTTAATGATAATTGAAGAGATTAATGCTGATTGAGAATTTGAATAAATATTTTGGAAAGTATTAAATATTTCACCAAACCGATCATGTTCATTCCCACTGCTAGAGTACTTTTCCCACTGTTAGTGTAAATCTTCCCACTGCTAATGTTTACACTGCTGAGAAGTTTTGCCACTATTAAAGACTTTCCACTGCTGCATGAAGATAAGATCTACTCTGAGTCAAATACGCATTATTGTTATATTTGGAATGTATCTTGTGTATATCTCTTTTGTTTAGGAGATACGGTTTAGGTCTTATCTTGTACAGGGCTCCTTGTGCAATAAAAGGAGTCCTTAGGTTAGAGTAGAAATACACAGACATCATATATACACATCTTTCACATACTACTCTCATAGCTTTAAGGTTTTGTAAACCCTACGACTGTCAGAGTACTCGTATTATTCTCTTAATAATATTAAATCTTTTTGGTTATTCACTATTTTCATTTCATTTCATTGTTATCTTCTTGATCACTAAAGGTTAGATTCCGCATAGCCTTTGGTGAAACTCATTAACAAAGTTTCTCTCATTGTTACCTTGTGTTTATCCAAGATAACAATAACCTTATAACCTAAGGCATAAGATCCATTTTGGGAACAACAAGTGGTATCAGAGCTTGTTGAGAAAACTTTGATCAAAGAAGCATAACACTCTTACCTTATTACTAAACCATAAACAGAAATGGATCCATATAACCACACAACCAATACCTCCACAAAACTCCCAATCCTTGATACTGGAAGTTTGAACAATGGAAATTCAAAATCCAACAGTACTTACAACATGAACACTATGCTCTATGGGAAGTCATAGAGTTTGGTGACTCTTACAAAGTACCACCAGAAGAACCAGGGAAAGCAGTAGCAGGAGAAGCCTTTGCAAAGAAGAAAGGAAGGACTGTGGCTATAACTACTAAAGATATGCAGAAAAGAAGAAATGATGTCAATGCAAGAACTACTTTGTTGTTGGCTCTCCCTGATAAACATCAGTTAAGATTCAGCAAATATGATAATGCCAAAGAACTCTAGGAAGCCATTTTGAAAACTTTTGGAGGAAATGAAGCCACCAAAAAGACAAAGAAGAATCAGTTGAAGCAACAATATGGCAACTTTAAGGCTAAAGGGTCAGAAACACTTGAGCAAACCTTTAATAGGTTGCAGGCTATTGTGAGTCATCTTGAGTTCATGGGTGTTTCAATTGAAAAAGATGATCTAAACCAAAAGTTTTTGACAAGTCTTGCACCATAATGGTTAATTTACACCATTGTTTAGAGAAACAGAGATGATCTAGACACAATGAGTCTCGATGATTTGTACAATCATCTCAAAGTCTATGAACCTGAAGTCCAAAAGAAGGCAGGATCAAACTCTCAAAACATGGCCTTCATTTCTTCATCAAACACCAGTGGAAAAGGTGAAGTTCCTACTACTAGTGTTCCAACTGCTAGTAGTCAAGTTTCCACTGTTAGCATTGAGGTTGCAGCTGCTAGTCTAAGCCATGATACTATCTATGCATACATAGCTACTTAATCAAGTGGTTCTCAAATCAAATATGAGGACATCACTCAGATTGATGAAGATGATATAGATGAGATGGACATCAAATGGAACTTGGCTTTGCTGAGCATGAGGGCTGATAGGTTTTGGAAGAAGACTAGTAAGAAGATTACCATTCAAGGATCTGATGTAGCTGGTTTTGACAAATCAAAGGTGGAATGCTTCAATTGCCACAAAATGGGTCATTTTGCTAGAGAGTGCAGAGCACCAAGAAGTCAAGACAGAGGAAAGAGAGAAAGCTACAGGAAGGATCCTAAGGTGGAAGAACCTGCTCCTAAGGCATTGATGGCCATTGATGGCATTGGATGGGATTGGAGCTACATGGCTAATGAAGATGAAAACCATGCACTTGTGGCAGATGATGTAGTTCCAACAGAATTTGCTCTTATGGCCATGTCTAGCTCAAGCTCAAGCTCAGACAATGAGGTATATGATGATTCCTATTGTTCTAAATCATGTAGGAAAAACACAGAAAACCTCAACACTAAGATTAATAAGTTAAATGAAGAACTTAGTGATTGTGAGACTGACTTGTATAACTACAAAAGAGGTTTATCTCAAGTTGAGGCTAGATTAGTAGAATTTAAAGTAAATGAAACTAAATTCTGTGAAAGAATTAGAGTCCTGGAGAGAGATGTAGAAATTAGAGATAATAAAATTGAATCTCTCAAAAATGAACTTGAGGAGTTGAAGAAGGAAAAAGAAAGCATAGATCATAAATTAGCAGGATTTGGTAATGCTTCAAAAGATTTAAATGATCTCTTAGAGAGTCAAAAATCTGCTAAAGATAAAACTGGTGTAGGATTCAATGAGTATACTGTTGTACCTCCTCCTCCTGCCCAAGTTTATTCACCTCCTCAGAGA
Source organism: Tanacetum coccineum (assembly GCA_026074375.1). NCBI lineage: Eukaryota > Viridiplantae > Streptophyta > Magnoliopsida > Asterales > Asteraceae > Tanacetum > Tanacetum coccineum. The sequence continues at coordinate 44,829 of BQNB010004062.1, read as the reverse complement.
GATCTGTCATGGACAGGTTTACCTGAATTTGTGGATGACACTGTCACTGATTATACTAGGCCCACACCTAGTGTAGATGTGTCAAAAGATGTTAGGAGTNACCATGAGTTCTTTTTCAGTAACCGTATAGTTTTGCTGAGCTGCATTAAGAGTTTTTCTTGCAAAATAGATGGGGTGAAAGTGTTTACCATCTTTTTGACCTAAGACTGCTCCAACTGCGAATTTACTAGCATCATATATTACCTTAAATGAAAGATTCCAATTTGGGTTCATAATTACAGGAGTACATGTGAATTTTTCTTTTAATGAATTTAATGCTTTGTGACATTCATCATTGAACTCGAATGGAGTATCTTTTTCAAGCAACTTAGTTAGAGGACGGGCAATTTTTGGAAAGTCTTTAATGAAATGTCGGTAGAAACCGGCATGTCCTAAAAAACTTCTAATGCCTTAGACATTAGCAGGGGGTGGGAGTTTAGAGATTACGTTGATTTTGGCTTTGTCAACTTCTAGGCCTACTTCGGACACTTTGTGTCCAAGCACAATTCTTCTTTAACCATGAAGTGACATTTTTCCCAGTTAAGGACAAGATTTGCATCCTTGTAGCATTGAAGCATTTTATCAAGATTATTTAGACAGTTATCGAAGGAGTTTCCAAAGACGGAGAAGTCGTCCATGAATACTTCCACAGATTGTTCGATCATGTCATGAAAGATAGCCAACATACACCTTTAGAAAGTAGCGGGAGCATTACATAAACCAAAAGGCATTCACTTGTAACCGTATGTTCCGAAAGGACATGTGAATGTTTTTTTTCTTGATCTATAGGATCGATTGGTATTTGGAAATATCTAGAAAAACCATCGAGGAAACAAAAATATTTCTTTCATGCGAGTCTTTCTAACATTTGATCCATGAATGGCAAAGGAAAGTGGTCTTTTGCGGTTGCTTCATTGAGTTTACAATAATCGATGCATACTCGCCAACCCGTAACGGTTCTTGTTGGGACAAGTTCATCTTTTTTGTTTGTGACTACTATGATACCACCTTTCTTGGGTACACAGTGGATAGGGCTCACCCAAGGGCTATCGACGGTTGGATATATAATACCAGTATCAAGAAGTTTTACGATTTCTTTTTTAACAACTTCTTGCATATTTGGATTTAACCTTCTTTGTTTTTGGACAACTGGTTTTTTGTTATCCATAAGTTGTATCTTATGTTTGCAGAATGATGGGCAGATACCAGGAATATCTTTTTTTTTCCAGGCAAATGATTCTTTATGTTTTTTAAGGACGGATATAAGCTTGCTTTTGTTTTGAGTAGAAAGTTGAGATGATATGATTATAGGAAGAAAAGATGGTTCTTCCAAAAATACATATTCTAAGTTATCAGGAAGATGTTTAAGTTCGAGATCCGTAGGAGGTTGTAGGATCCCTTTGCTTAATGGATCTTAACCTTTAGCTTGTAAAGGGTTTGTTGCCTTAGATAAATCTAAAGTAACAATGATGAAACAATGATTAACCACTATTGATTACGCGGAATTTAATCAACAATGTAAAGAAGAACATAATCAAAACACTTTTATATTGAACTTTGAATCTGCCTAAGTTACAGATTACAAACTATGATTACTATTCGATCTCTATGATCTTCTGTAGAACTATATCTACTAACTATGCCTCGGGTTCCTTTTATAGACTAAGGAAACCCTAATGGGCTTTACAAAACGCGTATAAAGATAATGCATATCTTTTCCTAAGATATCTCATGCATATCTTTAACTCTAACTAATCTTCTGCTGTAAGGGGGCAGGGATTAATTAGTTCACAAACAGTATTAACTATTTAATACTGCCAGTACTAACTATGATAAACCTTCTACCAGTACTAACTATTATACTAGCAGAACTAACTATAATACTAACAGAATTAATTCTGTTATACAAAATTCCTAACAATCCTCCCCTAAACTTGAACTTCACTTGTTAACTTCAAGTTTCTTCAGTTGTCTTTAGTTTGGGCTTTTGAGAATTGTATCCAAGCATGTCTTCAAGTCCTTAGCTTCTCTTGAGTGATGATCTGTTTGATGTTCTTTGAAAAACCAGATCATACTTTGTCTTTTAGTCTTTGTCTTCTCTTCACAGCTACACAACAACATCCAACTAAGTTGGCTTTATAGTTTTTGGCAAACTACCAGCCATCAACGGATTTGATATGTCTTTACCATGAGCCGTTTGCTATGGACTAGTCAATGCTTCATTGTAGTAACAAGGTGCATTGATAACCTTATAGTTTTTAGACCTACTAATCAGCTTATCAAACGGATTTGAAATCTCTTTACCAGTAGCCGTTTGCTCTGGAGTAGCCAATGCTTTAGTGCAATACTATGGTGCATTGATTACCATATAGTTTTTGGTAAACTGTCAACCATAAATGGATTTGAGAAGTCTTTACCAAAGCCGTTTGCTTTGGACTAGCCAGTCCTTATGCCTATTAAGCATGGTGAACTGATAACCATTTGTTGTGTGGTGGTTAGCCAACACCCAAACCCTTCTCACTTCCATAATAGTCTACAGTTTCCAAAAACATGCCCACTGCTACTGATAACTTTATCACTTTCTAATCCCAGCTTGCTTCTCAATCATCTTCAAAAGTTTATAACAAACTTCATTCATTTTTCCATCTAGAAGCTTCATTTTCAGCATCACTTGGCAAGCATCTTTTGACAAAGGATATTTCCTATCTGCTAACATATATATAGTGCATGCCTCCAAAGTTAAACAATGTACTTCACATTTATCATAATACCTCCAACTAACCATCTTTTGTTGAAGTGGTAAGCTCCAAATAGCATCTTCATTGAGAGGTGGATCAAACATAGTCCTGAGATCACTCCAAAGCACTCTGTCATAAGCATCTTCAGGCCTATTTGTTCCATACTTCTGCATTACCAACCTGTACAACTCTATAAGATCCTCTCTTGTGAAGTCTTTAACCATAGCTCCAAAGCTCATGTAGATTGTATCAGCTCCATTTGCTCTTATTATCTGATAAATACTTCTTTGACCTTGCTGAAATATCTTCCAATTTACCACACTATCAGATTTTGTAGTCAAAGGAGTAGGATTCATAGCTTCTACTGATTCCTCTTTATCAGTTTTTGAATCTTCTTGTGCACTCTTGTCAACATTTATACCTTTTCTAGCCTTTTGCTTCTTTCTTTTTCCTGTTCTTTTTACTGGCTCTTCTTCCTTTACTTCAGCAACTTTTTCTCCTATAACTGGAACATCTTTATCATCAATCCTTTGTTTCTTTGAAGTCTTTGTCTGAAGCTCTTCTCCATATCTTTTCAATTTTGCCTTTGTAGCTTCAAGATTTATAGGAACAAAAGTATCAATCTGCTGAACTAACTTATCAAACTCTTCTTTAATCTCTTCAAACTTCAACTTCTTTAACTGAGAAAGCTTCCAAGTTCCTTGATTCTTAAGATAGTTTGACATATAGATTCTTAACTGTGACTGAGTCATGGGTTTGTTTCTCTTTGCCTTAGCTCTTTCCTCTGCAAAGTGTTTCTTTCTTTGATTCACCATATCTACCATTCTTTTTGCAAAATCTTGTTCAGGCAAATCCTTTCCCAACACATCTTTTGTCAAGCTGCAATTAGCTTCATAGCTTGGCTAATAATAGCATCCCCCAGTGTTTCAGTATAAAATTGAGCTTCAAATTGAACTTGAGCTTTTCTTTTCTTTTGTTGTTTTGTTAAAGCTTCCTCTTCTGCCATTCTTTTAGCTATCATTTTATCTAAATGAATCTGCTTTGCAACTTCTTCATCCAATTGAGCTTGCAACTTTATAGCCTCTTCTAATCTAGCTTCCTCTTGTCTTGTATTCATTTGTTCTTGAGTTTTGTATGTAGCCTGGGATTCCTCTTCAAACCATTGAGCCTTTCCTTCCCTTTGACCCCTTTTCCTGCAGTAGCATGAATCAAACTTTAGTTACTACCAGTACTAACCTCTTCAATACCAGTATTAATCTCTTCTCTGCCAGTATTAATCTCTTCTTCAGCATCCAATCCAGTATCAATCTTTTTAGCCATAGACCTTGCTCTCCTCTTGTATCTCTTGCCCTTATCAGTTGATTTTTCCTTGCTAACACCCTGAGAAGCAACCTTTGACAATGTTTTAGCTGCCTCCAAGATTGTAGGACTGATTTCTTCTTTCTTTTTGGGTGCCCTTACCAGGCGAGAGGGCTTTGTGGAATGGTCGATTCTTTGATGTAGCCTCCCCTGAAGCTTTTGTAGGAGTAACAAAATCTGTTGACTTCTCTTTCATGGATTCTCTAACCAAAGAAACTAGAGGATCATCATCAATATCCTAAATTTTCCTCCCCTGATCCTCTGATTCTTCACCCTCTGATTCAGATATGAGTACTTTCTTGGATTTCCTCTTCAAAGCTTTTTCCAGAGATTTCACCTTCTTTACCAATTTGAGCACAGCATTCCCTAGTGTCTGCTTGGTTTCCTTCAACTCTTTCTCCAAACTATTAATCCTGGTCACCAAGGTAGGTACAAGCACCATCAATTCTTTAAGTTGCATACTATCCTCAACACTTCCTGATGTATTACCTTCAGAGAGAGGTGGTGAAAAATGAGGTGGTGATTGAGGTGGTGAATGAGGTGGTGATTGATGTAGTGGTGATGGATGAGGTGGTGATGGATGAGGTGGTGATGGATGAGGTGGGTGAGGTGGTTGGGAAGTGGATGGTATTGGATCAACAGGTGTGTGATGGGGTTCAGCTGGTTGTGCTGAGCCTTCACCTTGATCCATAGCTGCCCCTGCCAACATAGCAGGCAGCAATGGTACAATATCCCCTGCATAACCCCTTTTCATGTTTGCAAAAAGCTTTTTGGTCAAAGTTGGGGCTAAATACCTTCCTTTATTTTCAGTTGTAATATCCAAAATAATTTGTAAAAACCTTGGATACATTAAAAATTTTGAATTACTCTCTAAGTTATGAACCATCCCATCAAAAATCATTTTTGAAAAATTATAAACCCTATTGCTAGATAGACAGATAATGCCAGAGTAGACAATAGTACTACAAATTGATCCATTCCACAGGACTCAGGTCTTAAAGCAGTGTAAACATATGATGATTAAAATTTTTTCCATTCTTAGGGTGTAAAATTCTTTTTCCAAAAAGTTAATTTACCCTCAGTAACATGCCCTAATGTGGCTAATCCAACATATATTTCAGCATCAGATTAAATTATGTATTCCTATAGCATCTGCCAATTGAAGTTTACTTCTAACAGATGCTTCAGTAATAGTATATTCTTCTTTAGAGTCTATAGATGCTACTAATTGTTGAGTTACCATTAGCAAGTTTTATTAACTGTGGCAGGTTTGCAGAACTGTTTGGACTAGGGCTAGTCATATATATAGTAGGATTATTAGTTAGGCACTACCTTCACTTTTTCTTTTTTTTCTGAGAAGATGTACCTTTAGAAAATCCACTCCTCAATGAAACCAACACTTTCATTTGGTTTCTTCAGGGAAAGCGTCCATTATTATGCTTGTCTGAGTTACTTTAGGTTGGCCATATGGACATCGTTGATAAAAAGAAATTGAGAATGGAAATCTACCTGGGTTTGATGCGATGTGGAATTACTAAGTGCTGGTTAGAGAGAGGGGAATTGAGTTTTTATCGATGGAATCAAAGGTTTCTTATTGGACCGTGTGTTAAAAGAAGTTTCTTTTGAGTAAAGAAAGACTATTTTATTGAGAAGTGCGTAATTATCCAATAGAAAAACCTATGCTAGAAGTACGCCGCCGTAAAAAATACTCTACGATAATATTTAAAACAAGAAAAGTCAATTTTCCCTTACCAGCACCAACGGTCATCTACCAGTATTAAAATTAGTCTACCAGTACTAATATAGTCTACCAGAATTAACATATAGACTACCAGTATTAACGTATAGACTACCAGAATTAACTTTAAGTCCACAGAATTAACAAGTAATCTACCAGAATTAACTTGTAGACTACCAGAATTAACTCTAATACTTAGTACTTACAGACCATAGATGAGTTGTATTTGCCAGGACTGCATCTATCCATCCTCAAATCCATGCTTATCCTAAAAAGTTAGTGCAAAAACAAGAAAAATGCTACAATATACCATGAACTTGAACTAACTATAACCTATCTACCAGCATTAATACCCTAGCAGTATTAATGTAAACTAGTATGTACAAACTTTACAATTTAACCTCCCCTCAAATGTAACTACAGATTTAACATTCCAATGCTGACCACCAAAAAGTTAAACCTGGTAACATCAAATCCTTTGGTGAGAAGGTCTGCAACATTTGAGTCAATGTGAATCTTGAGAACATATATCAATCTCTTCTCATAACAATCCCTTATGAAGTGATGTCGAATCTCAATGTGCTTGGTTCTGGAGTGATAAACTGGATTCTTGACAACACAGATGGTGCTCTCATTGTCAATATGGATTTTGGTGTTCATGAAGTTAAAGCTATAATCCATCATTTGGTTTTGTATCCATAGTACTTGCCCACAACAATGAGCAGCTGCAACATATTCTGCCTCAGTATAGTAGTAGATTTGTCATAATTGTCACTGCTTCTTGCACTGCCTTAGTATGAGTCTTCTACCAAGCGAAATTGACAAACTCTACACCAGTTGTTGAATTTCACTGGTCAAGGCTGGCTGGCTCTTGCATAATCACTATCTGAGAAAGCTTCTAGTTCAAAAGGGGAATCCCTAGGATACCATAACCCTAGTTTGGGTTGATGTTTGAGATATCTAAAGATCCTCTTTACAGCATGTAAATGGGAAGCTTTTGGAGTGACTTGAAACCTTGCACAGGCACAAACAGCAAACATGATGTCTGGCCTTGATGCAGTCAAATACATCAGAGAACCCATCATTGATTTGTATTTATACACATCTACATCTACACCATCTTCATATTTAACCAAGGGTTTGTTTGACTCAATAGGAGTAGTAGCTATTTTTATGGAGCAAAAATCAAACTTCTTGAGAATGTCAGCTACATACTTGTCTTGACTAATGAAGATTCCATCAGGTTGTTGCTTCACCTGTAGTCCCAAAAAGAATGTAAGCTCTCCCATGGAACTCATCTGGAATCTTTTGTGCATAACTTCTTCAAATTCAGTACACATAGACTTCTTAGTAGAGCCAAATATGATGTCATCCACATAGACTTGGACCAACATAATGTCACTCTTATTCTTCTTGATAAACAAGGTTTTGTCTATGGTACCTCTTCTAAAACCATTCTCCAGCAGGAAAGAAGAGAGTGTCTCATACCAAGCTCTAGGAGCTTGATGTAGACCATAAAGAGCTTTAACCACCTTATAGACTTTGTTTGGATGAGCAGGATCAACAAAGCCTGGAGGTTGATGAACATACACCTCTTCTCCAATTGTGCCATAGAGAAAAGCACTTTTAACATCCATTTGGTAGACAGTAAATCCCATGTATGATGCAAAGGCTAAAAATAACCTAATTGCCTCAATTCTGGCAACAGGTGCAAAAACCTCATCATAATCTATACCTTCCTCCTGTCTAAACCCTTGTGCTACAAGCCGTGCTTTGTTTTTCACAACAATACTTCTCTCATCCCTCTTATTCCTGAAGACCCACGTTACCTTTTTCCCATATGACAAATCAACAAGTACCCAGACCTTCTGTAGTTTGAATTGAAGCAATTCCTCTTGCATTGCTTCATCCCAACTTTCATCTTGTAAGGCTTGTGATATAGTCTTTAGTTCTTCTTGGGAGAGAAAACATGAAAACAAACAGTTTTGATGATCCTTATGATTTGTTATGTTCTGTTTGTGAATGTAACTTACCAAGGCTTGTTGTGCTAAAGAAGCCTTTTGAATCTTCCCTCTTGTTTGAACTGCTGATGTAGGATCTCCTAGAATTTGTCCTTTTGGATGATCCTTATGAATTCTGAGTGTGGGAATAGGACTGACAGCAATGGTGTTATCCATGTTGTTGAAATCAGCCACTGCACCCACATCTTCATCATCATCATAAGCTCCATTGAATATTCCATCATTTGGGAGAGTATCAGAAGCATCTTCCAAGTCAGGCATATTTGGATCAATGGGTAAATCAGCATTAGGGAGAGTAGATGCATCAATAGGTATTTTTCCTCCAAGATAAACAAATGATGATTCACCAGCATTTGTCCCTGTGGGAGTACTAGCAATACTAACAGATGGCCTATCAGTACTAACAGATGGCCTATCAGTACTAAGTATGTTAGTACTGGTAGCCTGAGCTGCCTTCTTTTGAGATGCAATTCTCCTCTTTTCTTCCTCAAAGGCTTGTCTTGAAACATCATCCATAGCTTTAGCAGCCAATTCTTGAGTAACCATCTTCTCAAGTTCATCTTGCAAGTCTTGTTTACTTTCTTTCATCTGATGTTGTTCTTCCTTGTCAGCAGCATCTTCTGAATCTTGTACATCATTGTCTTTAGGAGATCTTTCAGAAGGTTTTTTATGTGTAGCTAGAGCAACATCTTCTACTAGAATCCTTGTCCTATGAGGTTGTAGTGGAAGCAGTATGTATTCCTGAGTAGGTCCTTTAACTTGTCCCGATGAACCTATAACATAAGAATCTTGTGTACTTGCATCCATATTAACTTGATTTTCTACACTAACAGGAATATAGTTCATTAAATTTATGAGAAAGGCAAGATCAAACATCCAATTAGGACCAATTCCTGCCATATTTGGTTGATCTTCAAGAAAATCAATGTGCAGATTCTCTTTTA